>NQII01004014.1:159816-198929 GCA_002778355.1 Clitarchus hookeri
TATTCAGGTTTGGACATATTGCAGAGTATAGACAATAATGATGACCGTGTCTTAACCGTGTGTCAAACTATTAAAAACAGTGTTGGGTGTTATGAACGTATTTTACAAGAACATAAAAAAAACGCTACCCAAAAGACAATAGATGTATTTTTCCGTAAAAAATAATTAATAGTATGTATGTATTGCATAAAGTGTTCTTAGAATTAAAGTGATTGATTAAAATGATTCGTATTTTTTTGTATTAAATTTTGACTATGTTTAATTATAAACCTCGATATACGCGAATTTCAGTTAACGCAATTTTTTCCGGAACGTATCCCTCGCGTAAAGCGGGGTATTACTGTACTGACTCACAACCCACGACCTAGCAACTTTGATGGTTTCTGCCTGAAGAGGAACAAATCATAGCTACTGCACTACAAATTTACATNAGCAACTTTGATGGTTTCTGCCTGAAGAGGAACAAATCATAGCTACTGCACTACAAATTTACATTAAAGCAATTGCGACCAACTGTTAGTCGCCTTCAGTGTGAAATGGGTTGAGTTGCCAGGCGGTAGGCCAGTTGCGAGGGTTGGAGAGGTGAACAAGGTAGGCTGTTTTATAAAATGCATGTGTTTCAACCACTCGAAAACAAAAAAAAAATTGTAATAACTTATATTTTCTCTTACCTCAACCATTTATTTAATTCCTCCGGTACATCTATTGGCCTGTGTGGTTTCTCTGTTCCTGTAACTATTACTGACAATAGGTAGTTACAAAGTCTTCAGTTTACATGTGACCTGGTTGTACATGGTTTGTCTGAGCTGTCTGCGCGACCTTGATGCTGCTGGTCTGCGTTTGTCAAGAAGTACACATCAGACATTGACACTGTAGTGTTCTTCCATACAAATAAATGCGCTGTGTGAAATACTTTCGAGGTGGAGGGGGGGGTTTAATATATGTTTCTAGTGCGTGCAACGCGAAATTTGCACTTGTGTTGCACCGCAGTAGAATTAAATATGAACAAACAAAGGAGCAAGCTGTCACATGATTGACGCGAAATGCAGAGAACTCTGCACCGGGCAGATACCTCAGCGCAAATGGAATTTTTCTCACTGCGCATGTGCAGTTGACACACATAGTCTTCCGCAACATGGCTGCCATTAGAGCGGCGGCTTTGCTTCAGCAAAATAAATAACGTACAAAAATTGTTTGTACAAGATTTAACTAATTTTCAGCGATTAGGCTTCATTAAAATTTTTGCTGCATTTGTTATGGAACACAAAACNTTGTACAAGATTTAACTAATTTTCAGCGATTAGGCTTCATTAAAATTTTTGCTGCATTTGTTATGGAACACAAAACGTCTTGTTTCACCAACTGTAGAAGAGTGACGATTAGCGATTACAACAAAAAATTCCCACAGCACGCAAATTGAATATCGTTAGTAGTCTGTGAACGTGCACACCTCGCGTATACACCTCACATAAACCTAAATATTCAACTTGAACACTGCNATCGTTAGTAGTCTGTGAACGTGCACACCTCGCGTATACACCTCACATAAACCTAAATATTCAACTTGAACACTGCACCAATTGCATTATACCGCGAAAAAATATAGGCTATATGGAAATTAGTAATTAAATAATATAACCACGCCATAAAATATAACCGTATGTTTTCAAACCAATAAAAAATAAGTTGACAAAATATTAGTTCATCAAGTTTGCAAGTACGCCACTAGGCTACCAAAAATATGTAAAAGGACAGAATTTTGTACTCACAGTGTAGTACTTGTCGACAAGCGCACACACACACACACACATACAAAGAAGGATGGCACATTTCCCGCGCGGTTGCGCGATCACGACGTTTCGCTGGCTAGGCCAGCAGCTTCATCAGACGGCGAGTTGTAGGGCACCGCAGTATGGTGGAAGGGTGCAGTTGGTAGTAAACCTAGCTGCCATGTGGCAAACTAAGGTGGGGCGGGAAAATTGAAAAATTGCCGGTATAGCTGATGAGTGTGGTTTGGAGCTGTGATTATCTAATGTTGAGGCCTGGCGGCTGCCTGGATTTTGTTATAAATCGGTGTGCTAATTTCCAGCGTCTGAGTTCTGAGCTATTACTTGAAGGTGGTACTGTAGCAGGAAGTAGTTTGGTTACACTTTGAACAGTCACTAACATTATGAATGCTTACAATGCCACATATATTATTTGCTAGCAAAAATATACACCTTTTTTTTCCTAATAGTACACATACATAATATAAAATACGCTAGGTGTCTAGTGTATCTGATATTATGTTGCATTATTAAAATCCATTTCTTGTCTGCTCAAAAAAAAAAAAATGTAGTTTTCCACGTATTAATCACCAATTGTCACGCTTCATTAATTAATGGAACAACTGGCTGTTAACATACAATGGCACAGTATAGAGGAAGCTATGCTCAGACGGCTGGACAAGAAATCGCTGTTAGTCGAAGCACATCTGAATACTTCTGAGCGCTGCCAATGATGCCCGAATGACCGTGTTACGAAATATCGTATTGGCTCCTGAAAAAGGCAAAGGGGAAATGGAATTGCTAGACAGGAAATACTTGTATCTGGTACATTTAGTTCCAGTTGTGAATACTGGTACAAATGCAGCAATTTCCGTTGCTCTGCGCTGCAAATGTGCAAGCGTCAGGTTATTATATTTAGTCAGCCCCCAGAATATATTTTTTCATTGTTTGCATCACACAATTACAATATGTGAATTACACCTCGGCAATAATTACATCCGTATTTTAAAATAATGTATTCCAGAAATTTTAGATTACAAAACTACCAAAATAGTTACCGTAATCATTCTTATTTTAAAAAATTGTAAATGTGTACGGGAAAAAAAAAAATGGTTGCCTGTAAAGTCGGTTTTACGGGCGAAGATTTTACGTGACAACGTAGTGCTGCGCGCNTGAATGCGAATGCGAATGTTCAAAAACATGCGAATATTCGCGAATGCGAATGCGAATATTCGTTGCATCACTAATGCCCAGTGACACACAAAAGTAAAATATGTGCTAATATGGTTGCACCCTGTTCTAACAATTCCAGGGGAAGTGTTGAAAAAAATTTTACACGCACAAAAACTTTATAAGCAGGAATTAACATTTACTGGTAGATATCAAACAAAATAAATTTCTGTTGCATCACTGATCTGCATAAACAGCAATTTAAATTTACATATATTCTCCCAAGAATCATCAGTTTTACATTAATTATATAAAAATATGATATACTACAAGTATAAAATAACTTTCTGAAATTAATTTATTTTGTCTTTGTTCCTTGTAACCACATCTAAATACAATGCCATGTGCAGACAACCATTTTAGTTACACAAGTTTAGCCTTAAACAGCACAAGTGTTGGAATTGTAGCAACGAAGTGACCAATAGTTAAGTTACATACAGGACATGAGATAATTAATTACCTGTGTTATAAACAGAAAATAAAAGTACAAAACCTAATGGAAAAATTATAGAACCCTGAAATAATAAATGCTATTTGGAGGAATTTTATAACAAGGTATTGAGGCCAATAAAAAGTCGAGAATTTCCATGTTGGAAACATGTTCATCATATACAGTGCCATTTGTTCTGCTTTCAATCCCTTCGTCGCTATGACTTGGCGATGCTTACCACATGGCAGTTGTTTGTCACTTCCAGATGTAGTATGCAAGCAAACCTGCAAGGATCATTTGCAAGTTTCCTGTGTCACAAGTAAGATGCAGCCTGATGAGTCAGTGGAAATTGATACACTAAGTTACCACCCAGGTATATTGCACCGAGTTTTACTGGAACAAATTTTGCAGTTTAAGACCCGTGTTTTGCCACCAACTGACTTAATTTCAGTGTAAATAATTTTAGACACAGTAATCGCGTCGGATTTGTGTACTACAAAAAGACAGACCACCAATTAAAAAAATACTGCAAGAGTGATATCTAAATTCAAACATATTTCCTTTTATACTCTTTATATTCCCACGTCATAATTTCCTGACAAATATTTTATTTTATGCATCCTTTCCTATTTTATTTCCATAACTTTGCTATTTGACAGAATTTCATCTATAAAAACAGTAAAATTTGTTTATTAGTACAGTGACAAATGGATCAGCCAATGACGGTATGTAAACAAGCATAGTTGACCCACGAGCTGATGATAAAGGAATACTTGAGTTAAAAGTAAACACTGGCGCTACTTATGCCGAACTGTCAAAATCGTGCCTTCGTAGCTGGAATGAAATGTAGTGTACTGCAGAAGCTGATCTATACTGACTCATAACCCACGACCTAGCAACTTTGATGGTTTCTGCCTGAAGAGGAACAAATCATAGCTACTGCACTACAAATTTACATTAAAGCAATTGTGACTAACTGTTAGTCGCCTTCAGTGTGAAATGGGTTGAGTTGCCAGGCAGGAGGCCAGCTGCGAGGGTTGGAGAGGTGAACAAGGTAGGCTGTTTTATAAAATGCATGTGTTTCAACCACTCGAAAACAAAAAAAAAATTGTAATAACTTATATTTTCTCTTACCTCAACCATTTATTTAATTCCTCCGGTACATCTATTGGCCTGTGTGGTTTCTCTGTTCCTGTAACTATTACTGACAATAGGTAGTTACAAAGTCTTCAGTTTACATGTGACCTGGTTGTACATGGTTTGTCTGAGCTGTCTGCGCGACCTTGATGCTGCTGGTCTGATACGAAAAAAAGTGGGGACGGGAGGAAGTGCTTATGTTTAACATATTTCCCTAGTTGCACTTGCGTTTGTCAAGAAGTACACATCAGACATTGACACTGTAGTGTTCTTCCATACAAATAAATGCGCTGTGTGAAATACTTTCGAGTGGGGCGGATTAAATATATGTTTCTAGTGCGTGCAACGCGAAATTTGCACTTGTGTTGCACCGCAGTAGAATTAAATATGAACAAACAAAGGAGCAAGCTGTCACATGATTGATGCGAAATGCAGAGAACTCTGCACCGGGCAGATACCTCAGCGCAAACTGAATTTTTCTCACTGCGCATGTGCAGTTGCCACACATAGTCTTCCGCAACATGGCTGCCATTAGATCGGCGGCTGTGCTTCAGCAGAATAAATAACGTATAAAAATTGATTGTACAAGATTTAACTAATTTTCAGCGATTAGGCTTCATTAAAATTTTTGCTGCATTTGTTATGGAACACAAAACGTCTTGTTTCACCAACTGTAGAAGAGTGACGATTAGCGATTACAACAAAAAATTCCCACAGCACGCAAATTGAATATCGTTAGTAGTCTGTGAACGTGCACACCTCGCGTATACACCTCACATAAACCTAAATATTCAACTTGAACACTGCGCCAATTGCATTATACTGCGAAAAAATATAGGCTATATGGAAATTAGTCATTAAAGAATATAACCACGCCATAAAATATAACCGTATGTTTTCAAACCAATAAAAAATAAGTTGACAAAATATTAGTTCATCAAGTTTGCAAGTACGCCACTAGGCTACCAAAAATATGTAAAAGGACAGAATTTTGTACTCACAGTGTAGTACTTGTTGACAAGCACACACACACACACACATACAAAGGATGGCACATTTCCCACACGGTTGCGCGATCACGACGTTTCGCTGGCTAGGCCAGCAGCTTCATCCGACGGCGAGTTGTAGGGCACCGCAGTATGGTGGAAGGGTGCAGTTGGCAGTAAACCTAGCTGCCATGTGGCAAACTAGGGTGGGGCGGGAAAATTGAAAAATTGCCGGTATAGCTGATGAGTGTGGTTTGGAGCTGTGATTATCTAATGTTGAGGCCTGGCGGCTGCCTGGATTTTGTTATAAATCGGTGTGCTAATTTCCAGCGTCTGAGTTCTGAGCTATTACTTGAAGGTGGTACTGTAGCAGGAAGTAGTTTGGTTACACTTTGAACAGTCACTAACATTATGAATGCTTACAATGCCACATATATTATTTGCTAGCAAAAATATACACCTTTTTTTTCCTAATAGTACACATACATAATATAAAATACGCTAGGTGTCTAGTGTATCTGATATTATGTTGCATTATTAAAATCCATTTCTTGTCTGCTCAAAAAAAAAAAAAATGTAGTTTTCCACGTATTAATCACCAATTGTCACGCTTCATTAATTAATGGAACAACTGGCTGTTAACATACAATGGCACAGTATAGAGGAAGCTATGCTCAGACGGCTGGACAAGAAATCGCTGTTAGTCGAAGCACATCTGAATACTTCTGAGCGCTGCCAATGATGCCCGAATGACCGTGTTACAAAATATCGTATTGGCTCCTGAAAAAGGCAAAGGGGAAATGGAATTGCTAGACAGGAAATACTTGTATCTGGTACATTTAGTTCCAGTTGTGAATACTGGTACAAATGCAGCAATTTCCGTTGCTCTGCGCTGCAAATGTGCAAGCGTCAGGTTATTATATTTAGTCAGCCCCCAGAATATATTTTTTCATTGTTTGCATCACACAATTACAATATGTGAATTACACCTCGGCAATAATTACATCCGTATTTTAAAATAATGTATTCCAGAAATTTTAGATTACAAAACTACCAAAATAGTTACAGTAATCATTCTTATTTTAAAAAATTGTAAATGTGTACGGGAAAAAAAATAAACTCAAGGAAAATTATGACATATGAAATAAAATGCATATTTCCTGTTTATTCCAAAATATTTTGGCATNAAAAATAAACTCAAGGAAAATTATGACATATGAAATAAAATGCATATTTCCTGTTTATTCCAAAATATTTTGGCATATCAATTTGTTTCAACACACAGTCATTTACATTCAATCTGATTCTTTTTAAGTACAAAACTGTTAACACAACAATACACATTTCCATAACATTTTCTGGAAAATGTTGATACACATTAATAGGAAAAGTACTTTAATACAACATACAGGTAACTTGTGAAATATTAAAAAATTATAACGTGTATACTTACCGTATACATTAATATTGACAACGTACCAATTGTGTTGTATACATAGGCCTATACACGATTTAAACAGCAATAGTATTTAAAGCAAGAGTGTAATGATTACCAAAGCAACATTCACTGCCAAATAAGAAGTAATTTTGTGTACTGTACACACNTTTAAAGCAAGAGTGTAATGATTACCAAAGCAACATTCACTGCCAAATAAGAAGTAATTTTGTGTACTGTACACACATATTTAACAGTAACAAAATTACAAATATTTTACATCATCTTCTATTTATGCCACGTGTGATATGATTGTTCTAGCTGAATACAACAAACCTGAGGGATCTTCATTACACTACGATTAGTTTGAAACAATTATATTTGTCACATAAATAAAAGCAAAGTAGTATAACACACACATTAATAGGATTAATACAGAATAACAAACTGACAATAATGTACAGTTTTATACAATACTNAACTGACAATAATGTACAGTTTTATACAATACTTGTTACAATTAACTTTACTGCTTCCCTTTACATATATTTCAAGTTAAATTTATTTAAATGCAGTTGAATTAAAAAATATATTTATGATGGCTATGTNTTTAAAGCAAGAGTGTAATGATTACCAAAGCAACATTCACTGCCAAATAAGAAGTAATTTTGTGTACTGTACACATATATTTAACAGTAACAAAATTACAAATATTTTACATTATCTTCTATTTATGCCACGTGTGATATGATTGTTCTAGCTGAATACAACAAACCTGAGGGATCTTCATTACACTACGATTAGTTTGAAACAATTATATTTGTCACATAAATAAAAGCAAAGTAGTATAACACACACATTAATAGGATTAATACAGAATAACAAACTGACAATAATGTACAGTTTTATACAATACTTGTTACAATTAACTTTACTGCTTCCCTTTACATATATTTCAAGTNTTCTAACTGACAATAATGTACAGTTTTATACAATACTTGTTACAATTAACTTTACTTCTTCCCTTTACATATATTTCAAGTTAAATTTATTTAAATGCAGTTGAATTAAAAAATATATTTATGATGGCTATGTNCTTCCCTTTACATATATTTCAAGTTAAATTTATTTAAATGCAGTTGAATTAAAAAATATATTTATGATGGCTATGTAAAATAATAGCCACACTAAATTTCTCTTGCATATTTACCCACAAAAAATTAATATAAGAATAAATTTTAAATATTATTTTACTAAAACTATTATTTACCATGTCTGATGCAAAAGTATGTTATCAATTCAGTTAAGTCATGATCATAAAAATTAAAATGAATAACTTATATCTACACAGATCTGAATTGCAGTTTTTAAAATCAGGTACTTCCTTGAGTTTTACTACAGCTTAATGCATTTAAAAACCAAGTTGTCAATGATACTGGAATCATAAAAAAAAAAAAAAAAAATTAATGTTCTTAAGCAATTTGCTACTAAAAATTGTAATTAATGTTTGAATATGTACATATGTTGTTGCACACACACACATACAAATATGTATTTGAATACTATTATGCCTTTTAAATGTTTCTACTATCTACATTAAAAAGGGCATAAAAAATTATCTCACAAATGTGTTTCATGTAATGCAACATGTTATTTGGACCCCTATTCATGGAATTTTACAAGCACAAGAGATTGTCAACTGAAATCAACATTTGAAAAAAAAATCAGTTTCTTTATGTGCACGTACTTCAACGGAAACACTTGCTGGCATGCTCCAAAGAAAATCGGCAGCAGTATAGGGAAAGTAATTCCTCTTGAGGACACTGCCTAGTGCAGGACCAGATGAGCAAAAGGATAGAGGGTTTTACACGATAAATGATTTTAGGCGTGTCTCGGCCACCTGTCACGTCACTTTGTGCCCTTGGAAGAGAACAGTACTACAAGAGAGCAAGTGTATTCCACTCATGGTTACTTCCAACTTTGCGGAAGCCCTGCTAAAGTTCTACTTCCAGTATATTCCTCCGCCTCACGAAAGCCTAACCTCTTCTAGAAAATTACACCAAAGGGACAACGCACCACATTTGTGCGCACTCAGTGTAATAATATTTTGCATTGAAACTATTTCTTACTAGGTATTACCAACATACATACTTTCTTCCTGATTTTATTTAAATGAATTATAAATGTGAAATATAATTTATAGATATAATACAAGTAAAAGTTGAACTTAATAAGAAATAAGGTATTTTATGTTAACACAAGCATAAAACGCTTGCGGAAATGGCATGTCTAGAAAACAACCAAGTACTTCATAAGTGGGGTGATTTTTCAAAGGTTTAATTCAAAAAGTATGAAGTAACCATGAATGAGTTTGTGTTTTGTGTGTTTCCGTTGAGTGCATAAACCTTAACATGCCTGCAATTTTCAGGATACTAGAACATTTACAAAAAAACTTTTTGTAGAAATATGACCCAGGCAAACGTGATATCGTAAAAGGTGGCCAAGACAGGCCTAAAATCACCTACAGAGTCCCACACTAGGAACGCACTGGTATTAAATTGACAATCAATTTAATTTAGTCTCTTTTTGTTTTATGCATATAATAGTAAGAATCGGAATACAAGTAACATATCAACACACCTAACAACTGCACTGCACAGTTTCACTTGAATACAGCCTGAAAGGATACTAAATTGGCAAAAAGTATATCCAAGACAGGGCTTTCAAAAGTCCTCAATCAGCCACAAACAGCTCATGCGATACTTTAACACTATGAAAAGAGCATGATTAATAAAAACGACAGAAAGCTATGGCACATTTGTAACTTATAGGAACATTAAAAAGATAAATTACATTGAAACCGATCTCAAATACTCAGTTTGTTGAGTCGGAAGTAACTCTGAAGTTATGACTGCTTCACTTACTTCCCCAGACCGGNTACTCAGTTTGTTGAGTCGGAAGTAACTCTGAAGTTATGACTGCTTCACTTACTTCCCCAGACCGGTTCCAGGGCTGGATTGACCACCAGGCAAAGTAGGCATGTTCTTAGAGCAAATGGGTGGGCCCCACAGAAGTGTCCCACTGCGTCGTTTACTGCGGACTGTACGGTGCAAAATTGCTACTGGTGCAGATGACACAGGTAACACATGAATGGATTCCATATCTCTACTAAGTATAGTACCCGGAAGTGTTATGTAAGATTAGCTTCAAGGATCCGATACAGAAAGTAGGAAAAAAAATTTCACATATATGATGAAATGGAAACATACAATAAATAAATACGGTTTTCCACCTTTGCGTACGTTTAGTTATATTTCTAAAAATACTAATTTAATTTACATTTTTAATTACACGTAGACAATAGCCGTATAGCTACCACATTTTTTCCGCGAAACCCCGGTCTCGCGTAGTTTCCAAGAAAAAGGTGTGATACAGGTGCTGTGAATGTGTAGTGCTGTGATTGTGTATGTATGTGTCTTGCAATGCACGGTACGTACAAAGTGCATGTGTGCACACATAGGTGGAAGGCAAGCGCATCACTGCATAATGGAATTTGTTTTGCAGACAGCATGCTGCTGGATGAGACTACGTAGTGGATTCTTAAGATTATGGAGTTTTTTTGTAGCTTTTCTTTATTGCACGTTCATTCAGTATTTCATAACAAGGAAAGTTACAGAAAGAAAAATTAATGACCATACTAACACTAGATATCGTTGATAAGATTTCATGAGTGAATCGCTACCTATGGTTTACACTTAATTTTTGTACATGTTCAAAGCAAATTTGTTTAATGCTTATTAAAAATGTCTAAGGTGAACAGTTTAGGCTTAATGCATGTANTACCTATGGTTTACACTTAATTTTTGTACATGTTCAAAGCAAATTTGTTTAATGCTTATTAAAAATGTCTAAGGTGAACAGTTTAGGCTTAATGCATGTACATACAAATAATTTTTTAAATCAAGTATCTGAAAAATCCTTGCTCATAAGCTCCACAGTATCAAAGGATGTTTTACAAACGGTTTTCAATATTCATACATTTAGACAAAAAAAATTAGATCATCGAGTAACTTANTATCAAAGGATGTTTTACAAACGGTTTTCAATATTCATACATTTAGACAAAAAAAATTAGATCATCGAGTAACTTAACACTGATTTATTTCACTGTACTGCTAAACAAAAATACAGTAACAGCAGTTATGGACGTTAGCATACTGTTTGAGAACACATCACGATTTTCTTCAGTGTCTTTGTATTACTCCAGTTTATATAAAGTTATGAGCAGATTTATACTGTACATAAAGTGGGAAAATAATGTGTGCATTTTGGACTCTTTCATTTATTACAAATTCAATACTAATGTAAGCTGTCACTGTGATAGAATAGTAAAGACAGTGGAAAGTAAAAGGTAAAATGGCATAAAGAGCAAATCAGTAATACAGCAGAGGTGTCCTAGTTGACATTGGAAAAACTAGTATTGGAACAACATGAATAACCAACGATTACAGACACAGGAAACTAAATGCATGCCAACCAATGTTTTTATGCAAAGTACCACACATTTATTAGCTCTCTATGACCTGCGTGTATGGTACTACACAAAAGTGGATAAGCTACACAGCAGAAATTTGATTACTTCACCATTCTGCAAGCTCAGTTAAACATCAAAATATAGGAAGTTTACGACACACTTATAAACTGCAATATAAAATATAGTTACTGCAG
The DNA here is from genome assembly GCA_002778355.1 of Clitarchus hookeri. Lineage (NCBI taxonomy): Eukaryota > Metazoa > Arthropoda > Insecta > Phasmatodea > Phasmatidae > Clitarchus > Clitarchus hookeri. The sequence continues at coordinate 171,529 of NQII01004014.1, forward strand.
ACAGATTAAATAACAAACTTGTTTCACACAACAAAATTACACAGGTAAAATACTGCATCAAGGAAGCATGAGTTACTTAGCTCTATTGTCACACATTTCTAGCGCACAGCCTACTCATCTAAACTGCCCACTGAGAATTTTACTTCAAATAAATTAAAACAAAGACACTACAAAACATTTTAAAATCGTACTATCCACACCAGACATTGTGGCCCTTGAGATCCGTAGTCTTACAGTAATGGAACTGGACATCACCAGATGCTGCAGCAGGCAGTGTTAGTAATGGCAGTTACCTATACTTTAGCGAAAAACATTTTCCAAGGTTTTTGTTAGGTTGGTGTTCCTCAAGGGCCGAGCTACTACCTAATACTGGGCACTTGTATCAGTTAGATTGGGCCTTGAAGTTCTCCTGAACTGGAACTATTGATTTAATCCCACACTACCAAATGAAAAATAATCCTCATTTCCCTTACCCCTCTTCCTCACACTATTACAAATATTTTTTAGCTTTCAATTTTTTTTTATTTAGGAAAGGTGTCTACCGGTTCCTGGTATTACATTTTCAAAAAATAAATAAACTGGCATGTAACATTTTCAGGTCAGATGCTACCCAGCCAAAGCTCCACACGCAGTTGTTTTCCCTCGCCCCAGCAACCCCTACAATGTGGCTCAGATAAGTGCCACTACATCTGACAGACAGGTATTCCATATTTATGTATTATATATAACATCCATTCTTTTAGCTTTAAAAATACATATGTCTAAAGGTAGGGTGCGTGTTATACATGAACCTGAATAGTTTGAATTACAGTAATTATATTAGGCATACTACTCACACTAATAAAATAAAATAAACTTTTAACTGCTCTTATAGTAAACAAATTATGGAAAACAAGTTTTATTTTTATTAAAATATATCCTTTGTGTACTCAAATATGGCTCCTACCATTTCTCTCGTGTGCATTCATCACAAACAATACAAATACAGAAAAACAAATTTCAAATCACCAAAGTACATTCAATCAGTTATATTCTCACAATGTTTNGGGGGGGGGGGGGAAGGACACAAAATTAAACAACTAGTATCAAGCCTCATCACTTCCACTACTATTCAAAATCCCTTTTTCAAGAAACTTCAAATTCACATTGGTTGCACAGCATATCAATTGCACAGTAAGAACCAAATTGCTGTTTTATGGTACAGTGCAGTTGCATACAGTGATGCATAACTTTCACACCAGCAGCTCAAGTGGCCTGCCTACATAGCTTTTGAAATGTGTTGCAGAGTGTTTTAAATTCACATTTTTCCATGAAACTATTAAACTTGAGTTCAATGTGCTGATCAACGAGAAGAAAACTCACTTCAGACGAGGCCTGTTGACTGCTTTTAAGACGTCATGCACATTACAAATGCCATTTCAGGCCCTCCAACATAACTGAAAACGACTTTTCAAAGTGCTGCATCTAGAAATATATGCATCAGCTACATAAAAAAATAATTAAGGGAAAAGCATTGAACCTTACCACAGACTTCTCACCAATAAAATTATAGGGCCACCACTTAAAGTCCAATATGCAGCATGACGAAAACAGTGGGGACCGCGGTGGCTGAGCGGTTAGCCAGCTAGCCTCCCACTATGGCGAACCAGGCTCAATCCCCGGCCAGGTCACTCCCCGACCTTCGCATGTGGGAATCATACCGGATAATGCCGCTGGTTGGCGGGTTTTCTCAGGGATCTCTTGTTTACCCCTCCCTTTCATTCTGGCGCTGCTCCATACTCGCCTCAATCACCTTCATCGGCTCTCAAGACCTCGCTGTTAAGAGCCCCCCACATCTCTTCACTCACTCACGAGAACAGTGCAAGCCAGTCCAGAGTCTTATGCTTAAGAGTAATGAAGGCACCTGATACACGTGACAGCATCGCCCTTATCGCTAATGCACCTCTCAGCCTCAAACATAGAAACCAGCTCCAGGTAGGCAGGCCCCTTAAACATTGGTGTTTAATGCTCCCTATTTTTAAACATGTTTTACACTTGGAATAATGAAACCAACATTTTCTTGACTGCCAGTGCCAAAACACAACTGAAGAACAGTGACACGGAAACAAAATCAAGGTTCTCAATAGTAAGCAAAATCAATACCTGGGAAATTTTATTGTCTTGTATGTGAATTAAAGGGTAGAGGTTGATATTGATAAATTTTTCTTGCAATGGATTTTATACATTAATATGAATATACATTTATTTTAATTTCTGAAGTCCAAAAATATGGCTCATGTTAGGTATTTCATTTTAATGGTAGTAAGGAATATTCTATCCTTGGCTGCTCAAAAGGATTAGAAAAATTACAGGCCACATTTCAATATAAAAATAGCTCTTTTTGGTACAAATTTCTTGTTTCCTCCACTTAATCTTCTTGTAGAGCATGTACGAGGGTTATTCGGAAAGTAAGGCCCGATTTTGTATAAAACATAAACCACCACAGATTTTTTCAAAAAACTTTTTTTATTTAATTCCTTACATTTTTCTCTATTTTTCTACATAGTTTCCAAATTTGTTTAAACATTTGTCATGACTCTGGGGTCATGTGAGAAACCCACGTCTCGTCCCCTGCGACAATCTTCTCTAAAAATTGATCACCTTCCCTTTGATATCGGTCCAAAACATCAAGAGCACAAGCCATTCTTTTCATTTGGTATTCCTCAGTAAGCAGCCTGGGAACCCAACGTGCGCACAATTTGTGAAATTGCAAATTTTCAGAGAAAATTTGCAAAGTTGTTCTACCCACAATCTGAAATTCCAATGCTAAAGTTGAAATTGTGAATCGCCGATCTTCACTTTGTTGTCACTCATCGCATTGGGGCCATACACTTGACTTATCTGTAGATGAACTTCCGCTGCTGAAACGTTCCTTGCTGTCAAAAACCGAATCACTGACCGTATTTCACAGTCGGCGGGCTGATCAATCGTTTTAAACATTTTGAACTGACACTGTAAACAGCACACCGCAGCAGTACCAATGCAAATGGCGTTTGGCGAGCAAGGCATGCCGGGAGTCGGTGCGCACGCGCGTTACAATGTTTGCGCGACATTTGATTAGCTACGGCGATTCGGACCTTACTTTCCGAATAACCCTTCGTAGCTGATGGATCTTTGCTGCAGTGATACACTGAATAATGGCATACAGCAGATAATGCAAAAAAGGGCATGAACACTTATGCTTTCAGAGCTTCCATCTACAATGATAAATGATGCTACAAGCAGGACAAAAAGTTAATAATTCTACAGATAATGATTACAAGCAAGCAAAAAGCAATTTACACATTCACTTCAAAACTAAGAATTTATATGATGAGCAAAAACAGATATGTACTCTGCATTACATAAATATCTAGTCTTTGCAGTGGAAGCGTGGCGGATGATTAGTTTCAATTACATTAAATACATTCAGTTATCTTTCTAAAAGCATATTTATTGGTGTTAAGTCCAATATTTTAACTTTAAAACCTTTCCAAGTTTTAACGTTATTACACACACCTATATTCAGTAACTGCCTACAAGTGAACAAATGACAAAAAATTCTATTCACAAACCAGTGAACTGCTCTTCATTTCANATATTCAGTAACTGCCTACAAGTGAACAAATGACAAAAAATTCTATTCACAAACCAGTGAACTGCTCTTCATTTCACTAATAATTTGAGCTACTTTCTTCACGAAATGTTTCACACAACATGGTACAGAAATAAAACTTCCACAGAAACAAGGGGCATACAAGTAGAAAGTTGTAACTCGAGGGTACAACAGGATATCCTTATCCTATTTGTTTGCCTAAACAAGCCAAAGTAGGTTCTACAGTACTGCCAACTGTAACCGTGAAGGTGATACACTACTTTGCAACCAGTTTTATCTGTATGGTATCCATAAAAATACATGTGACATAAATAAACAAGNATACATGTGACATGAATAAACAAGACGTGAAGGGCGCTTGCTTACACAACGTAGTCTGTGCTACCAACATCAAGATTAAAATATGCAAATTGATCATGAGTTTATATAATATCTACAGAGAGAAACTGCATGATAGTTTAGTGTATATTTATGCCATGTGAATATAGTATATACTTTGTTTAAATGTGTAATAATATTTTTTAATGCCAAAGTTGTAAGACCGTAGAACCTCGACTTTGAGCAGACTTTGAGTACTATCGGTAAAGTTTTGTTTTCCCTATTCGAGTTACAAGGGCCTGCACAGAATGCAGCACTCTGTGCCATGGACCAACATACACTTGATCACTCATTTTACAATGGCTTGCAGTACAGCTGCAAGGGATTTTCCAGAGTTTATTAAAATGGCACTCTTTACCAAAAATTATGAGCCAATTTTCATGTCTCATTTAAACAAGAATGCAACAAATATGTAACCAGCAATTTAAGTTTTTTGCATAGTTGTAGTTTGGGAGCCAGTAATCCGTTGTATCAAGTAAAAACAAAAACTGTTACGAGCAATTTCTTTTAAAACTATCAGCTATACATACTTCCTAAAGAGCTATTAAGGACAGAGATGACAAATAAAACTTAAATTCATGAATGAAAACCACTCTGCTACATAAACACCCACCATGAAGATTATTAATACCATAGGTCTCAGAATTATATATTATTCACCCATGTAAGAGATCACAGGGCTATGTTTTGATCCCTGAAGCATATGTTGCAAATAATTAAGATAATTTAGAACATTTCTGCGACACCCAATCCTAGATAGTTCTGTTATCAGTCACTATGCCAATTTTTCTTTCGTCAAATGCATTTTGTTAAAAACATCTCCCACATGCTATAACCAGCAAATTTACGATTTAACGCCACAAAAAAATGCACATAAGTTCACCAATCTGATGTAACTTTTGCTTGTAAATAAGGTAGATATAAATCAACACAGTGCAAAATACTGTTATCCTTAATATTTCAGTGCAATATGTACAGTATTTAAATGAATTTTATGATTCTCCTGTAACATTACTTCCAGCTTCTAGGATTGGTGCTGGCTACCTGGTGCCTCAGAATCTCTTGCTTGAAATGCTCTAACAATAAAACTAAATCAACACGCAATTTCAGGTGTTTCTTCTTTCCCTTATCCAACGAGGAAACATTCCCATCTTTCTTGCTCACCACTCTTTGGCATCCTTTGAACATACCCGTATCACTGTAACATTCTTATGTTCAATGTTCAAACAATTTGTAACTTTCCTTGGGACTAATACTAGCTCATAATTTGGTATTAAAATCTGCAATAGTCATACTATTCACATTGACTTCATAAAGAACACTGACTTCAACAAAAGCAGTCCTTCAAAAAGAACACTTTCAAAACACTCAATCAAACCTTTACCACTGTCCATAGATTAGAGGGTCCCATTTCTTCACATCGTAAGGAAGTATGTATGCTGCTCATTACACCTTTCAAAACTTTATAAACAAAATTCCCCTTGGTTTGGTTATTAAAATTTTCACAAAAAGTTACAAAACTTGCTTGTCTGACTCTGTTTAAATTTTCCTTTACTTAGCTGCCAAACTTATCAGAAAAAAAATGTCGAGTTTTCCACTGTTACTGGTCTTAAATTAAGGAATCTATCATCAAGATTGCATTTGTGCCATCCACAACTACACAGTTTGTACATCCACACTTTCCTTACAAAATGCCTGCACACTAGATTAGATGGGAAAAAAAAAATGATTTCTGGCAATGTTAAACTACTATCCTAACTGAGAAAGTGGAGTTATCTGAATCTCAGAAAGCTTGCATACCACAGTTAGTTAAAATATCAACCTTCTGGCATAACTACAACATAAACTTACCTAACCAACATTGTGGAAAACTGAAATTCATTCAGAAATATCTGTGAAGATCATGTGCTCACATATAATTGATCATGGACACTAGATGCTGATTTCCAAGAGCAGACCAAAACCAACATCAGTTACGATAGAGACAATCAACATCAAGAGCCAACAATAACATCATACATAATTTAAAATGTTTCATAGCAAACAAATTAAAGAAAAAAAAAAACACTTTATTCATGTCAACAGTCACTAAGATTCTACGGGCCACTCATCCCTACATACGTGACAAAAANGACACTAGATGCTGATTTCCAAGAGCAGACCAAAACCAACATCAGTTACGATAGAGACAATCAACATCAAGAGCCGACAATAACATCATACATAATTTAAAATGTTTCATAGCAAACAAATTAAAGAAAAAAAAAACACTTTATTCATGTCAACAGTCACTAAGATTCTACGGGCCACTCATCCCTACATACGTGACAAAAATGTATTAATGACATTTATTCTGTTAAATAAATTTCCACAGGTATTTTTTTCAAATCATTACACACTTCTTACAAATATAGAATTTATCCATTAAAATAAAAATCGATTAATTAAAAATTTACTGTCAAGTGACATTTACACTCCACTCATTCAACACAGAAATTTATATAGTTCAATATGAACGTTGCTAATTTTGAAATTGTAAAGCAAAAAAATCATTTAGCTAGCATAAAATTTCTACCTTATAGTAGCACATACCCAAAACTATAAAACAGCTGTGGATTCCTACATAAACCATTGCCGAAGTTAGCTTTCCTTAAACCACAAATTAATCTTTTTCTAATTTGGCGTAAACACAAAACATACAATATCCAAATCAAGTATTTTTCTATAAAATATTATTAATTTCAACGTTTCAAAACAGCAAACCCTGTTAAGAAATTGTTTACAATAATTAAAAAAATGAATAAATAATTTAGCATACTAACTTGAATAACATTTTTGAAAAGGACATGACACACTGCAGATGATGTGATTCAAAACTAAAATTGTCCTGTTTTTTTTTAAGTGACTCACATAAAATGTTATTTTACTTTTTAGATGTGTGAAATGTGACAGGACGTTACTCTCCCACACCCCTCCCCACAAGAAGGTGATTCCATCAATCACTTTACGTTCAGGAGCAATGAGGCAGTGTGATTTAAGGGAATGGTACACTAACTTTTTATATTTATCAAAGTGTAAAAAAGTTTTTTAAAAGTTTCCTATAGTCTCCTACACCTTTTTTATATTGTTAACATAACATTATAAAAAGTAGACAGGGCGGTACTCGTCGATACTCACAAACACATGCAAAAGTAGGACGAACACATTTTCCAAGTAGAAGCTCGGTCACAACGTTTTTGCTGGCTGGGTCAGTTTCTTCAAGCAGCTAGTGGTCGTACAATAGGGCAAGGGGTGCAACGACATGCGCAGATGCCAGTATCAGTGGACAGTCACGTGAAGAGCACTTCAGGTAGTGGCAGGAATTAATTAGTTTTACAGCGGCTCGCAGCCTTAAGGGATTGCTCCGACACAGACGTTAGGTAGCCCAAGTTACACGGTACGACTTAGCTCCACGGCATTTACGTCAGAATTTAAGAGGTGTATTATGTCCGTCTGGTACACCATTGTAGGGCATGAGCATAGAGGCAGTGGGGGACGTGCGGTTCTCAACCCCTACCGGGGTTGTAAAAACCCCCACAGGAATTACGATGAGCCACATGGACCCTCGGGCCATACTTGTACCAAAATTATTTGTTTACTGTAACTTTTGGACCATCTCTTAAAATAACAGTTCCATTCAGTTTATTCTTTTACTTCATTATCAAACATATTTGAAGGTATGCATTCGGGATGAGGCAAGCATCACAAGACATTGTAGGCTATGAGTATACTATTAAGTTAAGTTAAATACATTTTCCTGTCTATCATCACGATCACAAAAATGTGGTAGCTGCACGACCATAAGTGACACATGTTTATTATTTTTAATTAACAGTAACGTCCCTCAAAAATTATTTGGCAAATATGGCTTAATACTTTGTTAAATTTCTAGGTTCAATTCAAAAATNACAGTAACGTCCCTCAAAAATTATTTGGCAAATATGGCTTAATACTTTGTTAAATTTCTAGGTTCAATTCAAAAATTATAATTAGGGTAAAATTGGCTAACTACCTAAATTTTTTTTAGACTACATTTTCAACACAATTTTATAAATAGCAACTCAATAACAATACTGTAGCGTGTTTTAAAGATGATCATCTACCTTGCGCTTGAAATGCATTGCACCATGTTTGAAAAATGTGTCTTTTGACAAAACTATTAAACGTCCCCTCAATATGTTTATCTATGAAAATAAGGTACATTCCAGATGATGACGGAATAGTACTTTGCCACAGATTTGCATCCAATAAAATTATGATTCATCAATTACATTCCAGAAGTTCTATCATGATGAAATCACAGCACACTAGTTCAGGGGCTTACGTGTAGAAGTGATACCGCTTTAAATATGCCAGTCGGCATCTATGGTTTAATTAAAGTAACAGTGTTGTAATGTTAATATTATTTCTTAATGAATAACATACGTGATGTACGTATCATAAAATAAAATGCCCAAGTTGCACTTTTGCTCATATAACATGGACTCCACATCTGAGAAACTGTTTTCCACCCCTCCTGCCTTGCTGAGGTAGGGGAACACAGCCACTGCGCAGAACGAAAATGGAGACAGATCTTTTGTTTCTTGTCCAACTATTCACTGCAGTCTGTTGAGTGCCTGTAGCTGGCCCAGTCAGCAAAACATTGCGACTGCACATCCGTGTAACTTTTGAGTGTGTTTGTGACTATCCTTGAGTGCCGTTCTGCGAGTACTTATGTTGTCTGTCTCTATTCTACACCATAATTAGCAGCCTGGTAACCTATTGATGCCATAAAATACAATTTTGACAAAACAATTCACTCCCACGACAATTTGTTTCTTTATTTACCAGTGAGTGTAGGCTTTATAGTTTAATTTTATTTTTGTGTACATGTTTCAATGCTTTATATATTGTCTACAGTATGAAAGGATTTAATATCTTGATCACACCGGGACAGCAATTTCTTAAAAGGGTTTTAATGATTTTTTTTTCTTCTCATATGTTACTATAGGCCATTCACGGTTACTTCACACTTTTCTGAAACCTTGCTAAAGTTCTTCTTTTGGTTACTGACCACATATCCTTCCCCTACATGTAAACTTAAACACTGCGATGTGACTACGTTTTAACTTTCAAATGCTTGTTTACTATTTTCNCAGTAACGTCCCTCAAAAATTATTTGGCAAATATGGCTTAATACTTTGTTAAATTTCTAGGTTCAATTCAAAAATAATAATTAGGGTAAAATTGGTTAACTACCTACATTTTTTTTAGACTACATTTTCAACACAATTTCATAAATAGCAACTCAATAACAATACTGTAGCGTGTTTTTAAGATGATCATCTACGTTGCGCTTGAAATGCATTGCACCATGTTTGAAAAATGTGTCTTTTGACAAAACTATTAAACGTCCCCTCAATATGTTTATCTATGAAAATAAGGCACATTCCAGATGATGGTGGAATGGTACTTTGCCACAGATTTGCATCCAATAAAATTATGATTCATCAATTACATTCCTGAAGTTCTATCATGATGAAATCGCAGTATGCNATGAAATCACAGCACACTAGTTCAGGGGCTTACGTGTAGAAGTGATACCGCTTTAAATATGCCAGTCGGCATCTATGGTTTAATTAAAGTAACAGTGTTGTAATGTTAATAATATTTCTTAATGAATAACATACGTGATGTACGTATCATAAAATAAAATGCCCAAGTTGCACTTTTGCTCATATAATATGGACTCCACATCTAAGAAACTGTTTTCCACCCCTCCTGCCTTGCTGAGGTAGGGGAACACAGCCACTGCGCAGAACGAAAATGGAGACATCTTTTGTTTCTTGTCCAACTATTCACTGCAGTCTGTTGAGTGCCTGTAGCTGGCCCAGTCAGCAAAACGTTGCGACTGCACATCCGTGCAACTTTTGAGTGTGTTTGTGACTATCCTTGAGTGCCGTTCTGCGAGTACTTATGTTGTCTGTCTCTATTCTACACCATAATTAGCAGCCTGGTAACCTATTGATGCCATAAAATACAATTTTGACAAAACAATTCACTCCCACGACAATTTGTTTCTTTATTTACCAGTGAGTGTAGGCTTTATAGTTTAATTTTATTTTTGTGTACATGTTTCAATGCTTTATATATTGTCTGCAGTACGAAAGGATTTAATATCTTGATCACACCGGGACAGCAATTTCTTAAAAGGGTTTTAATGATTTTTTTTTCTTCTCATATGTTACTATAGGCCATTCACGGTTACTTCACACTTTTCTGAAACCTTGCTAAAGTTCTTCTTTTGGTTGCCGATTATGCATCCTTCCCCTACATGTAAACTTAAACACTGCGATGTGACTACGTTTTAACTTTCAAATGCTTGTTTACTATTTTCNATCCTTCCCCTACATGTAAACTTAAACACTGCGATGTGACTACGTTTTAACTTTCAAATGCTTGTTTACTATTTTCTGCTGTTCAAAGAATTTAGTCATATTTCAAAAACCATTTCATAAGAATGTCCACAATTTGTCTATAACCATACATAGGTCAGTTTTATGACTTTTTAACAATGTCTATCTTGACTATAGTTCTTACGGTTATTATTTTACATTGTTAACATACTTGTTATACACAACATAGCACATAACACATAATACAATTTAATATTTTGCCATGACTCTATTTAACCCTGTTATAACTGCGGGGGAAATAACTGTAGTATTTAACCTCTTGTTAATAATTATGTGTTGGGTTATTTCGTAAAAATTAAAACGAAGGGACAACTAGTCCAAGGAAAAGACACAGTCAATTCAAGCACGTAACTCGTGCTGCTTATTTATTGTACCCAGCAACGACAAACTTAAAAGATAGTGGTGAACATGCGCACAAATAGGTCTACTGTAACTTTTATTCCGCTCACATTTATATATTGGTACTTACTGTTTTCTAGGTTTATTTCATTATTTATTAATTTTATCTGACTGGACTTAGTATTTTGTGGCAAACATTCAAATCACAGAAACGTAAGCATGTTGCACAATTGTGTTTCAAATTCCTAGAGCAAGATTACAATGATGTGATAAACAGACGTGACTTTCAAACAATTAATTTTGTATTAAAAACAGTTCACGGTTAAAACGTATAAATTTCACACCTCCGATATTTGCAATCACACACACACACACNTTTGTATTAAAAACAGTTCACGGTTAAAACGTATAAATTTCACACCTCCGATATTTGCAATCACACACACACACACACACACACACTGGTCAAACGTAACGTAATGGCAACAATACTCTTTCACACACACAGCGGTCATGACACACTNCACACACACACACACTGGTCAAACGTAACGTAATGGCAACAATACTCTTTCACACACACAGCGGTCATGACACACTTTACAGTATATTTATTCCTGCTGTAGAAAAACACATTTATCACAACATCGTAACTTGCCTAGGTATTTTTAAAAAACACGAGTACGAACTTGACGCTTCATTCAGAAACACACCATGTCATGTCGACATCGCCAGTCGCCACTTCTGCCAACTCCGCATTTGTAACCGTCCCTCCATCACATCTAAATATATAATAATATGTATTCAAACGATGAAATCTCGTTTGAGTTGTAAATTAAAAAAGTATTATTTTTGCTGTAATAAGTATGAAATATGCTAAAATTGAAAACATGTATAATTTTCCTGCTACTACAGATGTTGCGAAACATCCCAAGAGAAAGAGATAGATAAAAAGATAGAGAGAGAAAGAGAAAGAGAAAGAGAGAGAGAAAGAGAGAGAGTGACAAGCTCTGCTCCACCTATTGAATTTTCTTCCTTGGACGAAAAAAACACCATGTCACTAGGGCCTATGCACGGTAATTTCCACTGATATTTTTAACTGTAGCAATGAAATATGCTTCCTTCAGTGCTGCCTAAAAATTCAAATATATCAATAGGTATTGTTTAATTTACAAATAGCATACCAAAAAAAAAGGGTTAAAAAAATATTTATCTGTGAACTATTTCTTACTAGCCGTTGGCAACACATCCCTGCTCTCACTGTTTTTAATTCAATATTTAAAACAAAATAAATATTACAAGTTATAGAAGACACTAAGCTAAAGTTTAATGTATTCAAGAATACAGTACTTTAAAGTTAATCACAGTGTTATATATTTGTGGTATACAAGTTATTGAAAAAACAGGTNTTCAAGAATACAGTACTTTAAAGTTAATCACAGTGTTATATATTTGTGGTATACAAGTTATTGAAAAAACAGGTTGACATGTTACGCCAATGATTTTTCAAAGATTCATTTCAAAACATCCGAAGAAACCGTGAATGGACTATACGCAAGATTTTACACATTAATATAACTAAGTGATTAAATAACTTAATGATAGACTTTTTTTTTTTACAATGTCAAGTGTTAGGAGGTTTTACATTCACAAAATAGCTAAAATTTTAACACATTATAACACATAAATAATAAAAATGCTAATAGTTTATCAATAGATTTAGTGAAATTAAGCATTTGAAATGAATGTAGGAAAAAACATAATCCACATTACTATTAATACATTAATTTAAAATGAAAGCTCAACACACTTTATAGTTCTGTAGAGAGCCAAGCATCATTGCAATGAAATTGTGTTTCTGGCTAGCAGATGTAACACAAATAACTCGNTATAGTTCTGTAGAGAGCCAAGCATCATTGCAATGAAATTGTGTTTCTGGCTAGCAGATGTAACACAAATAACTCGAGAGTCATAAAATTTACACATACACACACTCGTCGTGCACCATAGCAATGCCCAAAACACTCGGAACACAACGTCCACCTCGCTCCACAACATTTACGATATAAAACTGCTGAATGCTATACGAAAAATATGGCACTGCCGGTACATGAAACTGCCAGTGCCCGCTGATCTTATATAAAACGACTATATCACAGCCCAGTTCACAAAGTCTTTGATTCGTNCATGAAACTGCCAGTGCCCGCTGATCTTATATAAAACGACTATATCACAGCCCAGTTCACAAAGTCTTTGATTCGTGGGAAGCAGGTAGGGTCAGTGCGACACTCGGGAGAGCCGCCCACTCATCCGATGTCATCTGCCACCGACAACCTCCATGAAGATCTGCAACACGCAAACACACAAGTGATACGATCCAGGGCCGATCCACTGATCGCCAAAGAACAAGTGTGGAACGCAATCACATTTCACGGTCTTGATATACACCTATCCTATGTAACAGAATATGGAACGATTCTCAAAAATAAGTCCACACGCATATTTTTCCATTGTTCTACATCAGTGATTCTCAAACTGTGTTCCGAAGACCACTGGTGGTCTGTGGCTTGAACCTAGGTGGGCTGCAAAAAAAATTCTACAGTTCTGTACCAAGATTTTTATAATGATACTGCTAAATTTTTAAGGGTGATAATTTCATTTTAGGGAATAGTTTAATTTGTTTCTATGTTTTACTACTTGAACGGAAGAAGTGCCAATGAAGAAGTCCATGTTAGGTAGACAGTCTACATATGGTGGTCCGTGTTAAGTCGATAACCTACTTACAGCGGTCAATGTTAAAAAAAGTTTCAGAACCACTAGTCTACAGGCAAATTCATTTCTCCACAAGTGATCGGGGGTCTGTAATTTAGTAGGACTGTTTCATCTTGGCACTTAACATGGCCGAATCCTTAGCAGTTGATAATATGATACAGTAGACACAAGCTGGGGCTGAATTCAACCGACAAACTTCGTGAGGTGATTCTTTATGCAAAATCNTAATATGATACAGTAGACACAAGCTGGGGCTGAATTCAACCGACAAACTTCGTGAGGTGATTCTTTATGCAAAATCAAGTCGCAAATATAAAGGGCACTTGGTACCCAAACAAAACATTAAGGGCAAAATAAGTCCCCGAAAATGGAGATTGTAGCATGTATTTTTACAAAATATCGGAAACCAGGTGAGATGAAGTACAATNAAATAAGTCCCCGAAAATGGAGATTGTAGCATGTATTTTTACAAAATATCGGAAACCAGGTGAGATGAAGTACAATTGTTTTATGTTATCGGGATTTTCACCCAAGAGCAAACGCACATTAACAACACTCCCCATTATGAAAATAACAGGGGTGGCCACCCTCTTATTGCTGGCAACTTTATTACCGTCAGAAATTATGAACGTTTGATGCTGGTTTATTGAGCAGTATGACCTACGAAATAACACACAAAGATTCCGCTAGATTCCGTTGTTCCCACTGGNTGATGCTGGTTTATTGAGCAGTATGACCTACGAAATAACACACAAAGATTCCGCTAGATTCCGTTGTTCCCACTGGACAGACAATGGTGGACAGCATGTATTACTTACTGTAAACAACAATTACCATGTATTAAAATGCTTATGATACTACATCCGACAATGTGTTCTTGGCAACAGTCGGTGTGAGATTCCCTACATGAAGTATTGGTATTGCCTACGTGCCTGGAACCATATTGCTGTCACTGCTGTGTACTGTAAAGACTATTGTTTATGCGCCTGGAGATGTATCGCTGCAGCCGAAGCTTTATGTATGTGCGCTTTGTACGAAAGCGGTGGTCCTAGGCAGTTTCGACTAGAGGCTCTGTGTGTTACCTAGGTCATACTGAATAAACAAGCATCAAACATTTATGTGTCCTGAAGGTTAATATAAACATCTCCCATCATTAATAAATCAGGGACCGAGCGAAGTGAAGCAACAGTGACATGTTGAACTCGTATACGGGAGAAAGCAAATTCGAATCCTGGTCAGGTCATCCAGAAGTAGGTTTACCATGGTTTCCTGAAGTCACTCCAGGCAAACGCTGGGATAGTTACTTAAAAAAGGCCACGGAAGATTCCTTCCTCAGTTCCTTTCAAGTGCGTAGCTGTATATTTGTCTCTAATGACCTCGCTTTCGTTGAGACATTAAACGCACAAACTAAAAACGTAGATGTAGTCATACTGTATTATTAGCGCGTAAATAAGTGTAACATTCCCATAATGCAACACTGTCAGACCATTCGTTTGCGAGCAAACATATAACTAGGTGTCAGATACATCAGGTAGTATAAAACGTGTGNTATTCGTTTGCGAGCAAACATATAACTAGGTGTCAGATACATCAGGTAGTATAAAACGTGTGTACAGGTTGTATGAGCGGTCTACATGTCTGGCACTAATACCACACTAGGCAACTCTGTATGGTTTGATGTGTTTAATTCCACGCCTGACACAACAGTTATCATGGCACTAAAGGCGCTATAGCGAATACGGGACATTAAAACACGAGACGAATTGTATAAAATATCTGAGCACTCCATAGTGTATCACTTACATTTCCGTTGGTCAAAGTGCATATTGTGCCTACAAAATGGAATGCTTTACTTAGCCAGAACTGACAGATATGTTACTCATCTACGGCGCGGCAGAGGGAAATGGACGAAAAGTGCAAAGAATGTACAGAGATTGATTTTCGCACAGACAGCAGCCACACCACACCACATTTGCATCTGTGGAGCGACGTTTGAGAGAAAAAGGAAGTTTTGAGGTGACACGACCGAATGCAGGGCGTAGACAGACAGTGTGGACAGCTAGGTTAGAAAAAGGTTGTGTGAGGCATGTTGAGAATAACCCACGTGTGAGTACGCATACTATTGCAAGAGTACTCAACAGAAACCGCTGCTCCATTAGTCGAGTGCTCCATGAATAATTACTGCATTCGTTCCATCTACAAGGTGTGCATGCCGTGGGTCCTGCGGATTATCCTCGACACGTGGAGTTTGTAGTATGGTTTCTGGATCAACACAGAACNTGATGCTGGTTTATTGAGCAGTATGACCTACGAAATAACACACAAAGATTCCGCTAGATTCCGTTGTTCCCACTGCACAGACAATGGTGGACAGCATGTATTACTTATTGCAAACAACAATTACCATGTATTACAATGCTTATGATACTACATCCGACAATGTGTTCTTGGCAACAGTCGGTGTGAGATTCCCTACATGAAGTATTGGTATTGCCTACGTGCCTGGAACCATATTGCTGTCACTGCTGTCTACTGTAAAGACTATTGTTTATGCGCCTGGAGATGTATCGCTGCAGCCGAAGCTTTATGTATGTGCGCTTTGTACGAAAGCGGTGGTCCTAGGCAGTTTCGACTAGAGGCTCTGTGTGTTACCTAGGTCATACTGAATAAACAAGCATCAAACATTTATGTGTCCTGAAGGTTAATATAAACATCTCCCATCATTAATAAATCAGGGACCGAGCGAAGTGAAGCAACAGTGACATGTTGAACTCGTATACGGGAGAAAGCAAATTCGAATCCTGGTCAGGTCATCCAGAAGTAGGTTTACCATGGTTTCCTGAAGTCACTCCAGGCAAACGCTGGGATAGTTACTTAAAAAAGGCCACGGAAGATTCCTTCCTCAGTTCCTTTCAAGTGCGTAGCTGTATATTTCTGTCTCTAATGACCTCGTTTTCGTTGAGACATTAAAAGCACAAACTAAAAACGTAGATGTAGTCATACTGTATTATTAGCGCGTAAATAAGTGTAACATTCCCATAATGCAACACTGTCAGACCATTCGTTTGCGAGCAAACATATAACTAGGTGTCAGATACATCAGGTAGTATAAAACGTATGTACAGGTTGTGTGAGCGGTCTACATGTCTGGCACTAGTACCACACTAGGCAACTCTGTACGGTTTGATGTGTTTAATTCCACGCCTGACACAACAGTTATCATGGCACTAAAGGCGCTATAGCGAATGCGGGACATTAAAGAACGAGACAAATTGTATAAAATATCTGAGCACTCCATAGTGTATCACTTACATTTCTGTTGGTCAAGGTGCATGTTGTGTCTACAAAATGGAATGCTTTACTTAGCCAGAACTGACAGATATGTTACTCATCTACGGCGCGGCAGAGGGAAATGGACGAAAAGTGCAAAGAATGTACAGAGATTGATTTTCGCACAGACAGCAGCCACACCACACCACATTTGCATCTGTGGAGTGACGTTTGAGAGAAAAAGGAAGTTTTGAGGCGACACGACCGAATGCAGGGCGTAGACAGACAGTGTGGACAGCTAGGTGAGAAGAGGATGTGTGAGGCATGTTGAGAATAACCCACGTGTGAGTACGCATACTATTGCAAGAGTACTCAACAGAAACCGCTGCTCCATTAGTCGAGTGCTCCATGAATAATTACTGCATCCGTTCCATCTACAATGTGTGCATGCCGTGGGTCCTGCGGATTATCCTCGACACGTGGAGTTTGTAGTATGGTTTCTGGATCAACACAGAACNGTGTGCATGCCGTGGGTCCTGCGGATTATCCTCGACACGTGGAGTTTGTAGTATGGTTTCTGGATCAACACAGAACACATCCTGACTTTGACAGATACATTCTCTTCACTGATGAGGTTTCTTTTCAACGTGATGGTATACAGAAATGTCAAAATATCCACAAGTGGGCAGACGTCAATCCTCACACCCCATTTGGCCACGAGGAATAACAGCGATTCAGTGTCAACGTCTGGGCAGGCGTAATACATAACATGTTGGTTAGTCCCTACCTGTTACCACATCGTTTCACCGGCAATGTATGCTGCATTTCTGCAGGAAACTCCGCAGACATTACTCGAAGAGATCCCGTTACAAACACAAGCAGCCATATGGTTCCAGCACAACGGCACCCAAGCCCACAGTTTGCAACGTGCGTGCAATCACCTGAATCTCGTATTCCCTGGATGATGGATAGGCCGTGGGGGTCCTGTTCCCTGGCCTCCACGATCCCCTGATATGAATCCATTGGACTATTTCTTCTGGGGTTACCTGCACAGACTGGTGTATGACACCACAGTGGAATCCGAAGAGGACTTTGTCGCCCGCATCGTTGCAGCTGCCGGGATTATTTGGGACAGTGAGGGTGTTTTCGAATGTGTCCGACAATCTTTGGTGCGGCGATGTGAACTGTGCGTCGAACACGGAGGCCATACCATCAAGCCTTACCTATAAAAGTGTTTGTGATACACGTTTCTACAATAACAACTATGGAATGCCACAGCTTTTGTTGTCAAATGCAATGTGTTACCTGATACTACTTAAATGTGATGCGNCAATAACAACTATGGAATGCCACAGCTTTTGTTGTCAAATGCAATGTGTTACCTGATACTACTTAAATGTGATGCGTTGTAACAGCAGTGCTTTAAGCTGCTCCACCCAATATTTCAACATTCAAAAGCCTGCACAGTACACAGCAGCAGCGATACAGTTCCAGGTGCGTAAGCAATACCAATATCTTTACGTCATGCATGGAATCACACACCAATTGTCGCCCCAAACTAACAGTTGTGTATAGTTATTAATGTGTGGTACGCGTTGTTTACAGTAGGTGTTAACGTTGTCCGCCACCATCGGCTGTGCAGTGGCCATACACGCATGTAGATAGTATTGCCTGCATATTAGGCACTGTATCACTGCAGTGGAATATAGCAGAATCTTTGTGTGCGTTTCAAATGAAAACGGTGGATCCTAGGCAGTTGCAACAAGGGGACCATTTTTTTTTGTAGGTCATACAGCTCAATAAACCAGCATCAAAAGGTTCATAATTCCTCGACGGTAACGAAGTTGCTGGCAATAAGAGGGTGGCAACCCCTGTTATTTTAATAATGGGGAGTGTTATTAATGTGAGTTTGCTCTTAGGATGAAGATCCCGATAACATAAAATAATGTTCCGCGATTTGTACTTTTATCTCACCTGGTTTCAGATATTTTGCAAAAATTTACATTTTCGGGGACGTATTTTGCCCTTAATATATATTTTAGGTACAAAGTGTCCTGTATATTTACCACTTTATTTTGCACAAAGAATCACCTCACGAAGTTTGTAGCTTGAATTCAGCCCCACCCTGATGCTATAGTTCATTCTTGGTTTCTTCATACTTTATGAATCAAACATTTGAAAAATCACTTGATGCATGACGTGTTTGGTTGCTTCCTAAATATACCGTGTATCACAAGCATTTTATACTTGTGTTACCATAAAAGTACGTTACTATTTATAAAATTAAATATTTTTTATTTATTTACAAATTATATTCAATTTATAATTAATATATATAAAATGAGAAAATAGGTGTGTTATTAATGCCTAGTAATAAGTAGTNAAATTATATTCAATTTATAATTAATATATATAAAATGAGAAAATAGGTGTGTTATTAATGCCTAGTAATAAGTAGTACTTACGCAGAATATCATTAAGCTGAGTGTGCACTAACGCAGTGTGTTATCCCTTTGGTGTTATTTTGTGGACGTGGGTAAGCTTTGTTTGCATGAGACGGAGGAATATCCCGGAAGTAGAACTTCAGCGGGGCTTCAGAAAAGTTTAAAGTAACTGTGAATGGACTATACACCTCAAATGCACTGAAACCTAAGGATGTCACTTTCCTTGTTNAGAAAAGTTTAAAGTAACTGTGAATGGACTATACACCTCAAATGCACTGAAACCTAAGGATGTCACTTTCCTTGTATATCACCACATTTTTCTAGATAAAAAAAAACAGTTTTTTTTAGTATTTTTAATATTTTTACTGGCTTTTGCTGCAATGAAACCTACATCTAGTCAGAAAACATTGACCAATGGAGTATTTTCATTCTGAAATATTGGAAATATTTCATTTCACATCAGTCATTATAGAGGGGGCCGACCTCCCGTGCTGCATTCGGTTGGTGCGCCGCTGGTCTGGGATGCGGAAAGTTCTGGGTTTGAATGCTAGGTAAGGCATGGGTGTCAGATTAAGTTAGGTCATAAATTAGTTTATAAGCCATCCCCTGATAAGCCTTNAGAAAAGTTTAAAGTAACTGTGAATGGACTATACACCTCAAATGCACTGAAACCTAAGGATGTCACTTTCCTTGTTATATCACCACAATTTTCTAGATAAAAAAAAAACAGTTTTTTTTAGTATTTTTAATATTTTTACTGGCTTTTGCTGCAATGAAACCTACATCTAGTCAGAAAACATTGACCAATGGATATTTTCATTCTGAAATATTGGAAATATTTCATTTCACATCAGTCATTATAGAGGGGGCCGACCTCCCGTGCTGCATTCGGTTGGTGCGTCGCTGGTCTGGGATGCGGAAAGTTCTGGGTTCGNCGTCGCTGGTCTGGGATGCGGAAAGTTCTGGGTTCGAATGCTAGGTAAGGCATGGGTGTCAGATTAAGTTAGGTCATAAATTAGTTTATAAGCCATCCCCTGATAAGCCTTCAGGCATAACACTGGGGGATGTTAATAAGCCCTTTCCAATCCAATCGAAGATATATAAAAGGACATACAAACAATTAAAATTTTACGACAACATTACTTCCTTCTTACATAAGATTCATGTTATTATCAAAAAGTTAAACACATTCATTCATAATATAACTAATAGTTCACAATAAATTTATATAAAAGTATAATACAACAAAACAATTACGAAAAACATAGTGTACTATAATAAATATCTGCCATCCATAAGTTCAATAAATTTTGTGATATTATAAAAAACATTATCCTGTAATAAAATGTTCAGTTTCTTCTTAAATTGTATTTCATTTAAAATTGTCATATATAAAGGTAATTTGGTATATGGTTTGATGCCGAAAAATTTTACATTTTTTTCTTATAAAGCTGTATGTATTGTGGAAAGAAACTCTAGGATAATTTTTAAATCTGGTATTATAATTATGGGCATCACAATTTTTTCAATATTGTTTGTTTCATGTGTAAAACATAATAATTCTAAAATAGATAGTGATTGCATTGTTAATATGCCTTCCTTTTTAAATAAACGTTTACAACTTGAACTTTTTTTGACAACAGACAAAATTCTAATTGCATATTTGTGTTGAATAAAAATTTTTTTTAGCATAATTTGCTGATCCCCAGAATATAATGCCATATCTTAAAATTGATTCTATTAATGAAAAATAAACAATTCTGCCTGGAGCTATTTTGTGCATCAAGGTCTCGAAACGTATGCGCACCAAAGCCAACTCTAGCACGCTCACCACCACTCGCCTCATTTCCTCTACGTGCATGCAGTCTTTCCATCTGTGAATCGCCAGAACATAACTTTAAACAGTGACCCTATATTTTCATGGCATGCCAATGAAGGCAAAAGTATGCTGCATGTCTGAACACAACTTTAAAGTTTCTGTATAGAAAACTTAGCAGCTAAAACTGATTCTGAAAACACATGTTTTAGCCATTTTCAAGCCCAAAAAATAATCTTTGGAGAAATGGCAACTTGAAGCTTGTCTCTGGGCGAGAAATGTTTATTAAAAGCTTTTCATGTTTGGATACCAGTACAAAATATCCAACCATTTTTTAATCATGTTTTTTGTATCAAACCTCTACAACGCATTTCATAAATCAGCCAGATTGATCACTTTATCATGCAGTTCAATTGCAAATGTGTGTTATGGTAACTCACCTCACTGAGTATCGCCCAGTTTTCACTGTCGCTGTGAACATTAAGGCGTATCACTTTCACGGGGTTCAGTTTGGAGTCTATGAACCCTTCCGCCACTCCTAAACTGTCAAATTTGCCTGCAAAACACAACAATGTCACACAATTATTTGTTATTGTAATACCTCAAAAGCATACTGATGCATTTAAAACTACGATGAACAGCACCTATGTAAGTGGTTCTCAAAGTGTGGTTCCATAGCCAGGTCCTGCGTGGTCTCACAAACTTTCTGAATACGTCATCAATTATTTCCATCGATAAAAGATACCTATAAAAAATACCTAGTTGTAAATTTTGATGTTAAGGTTTCTTCCACTCTGTTTGATTACATGATACTGAGTGTTTCCAATTATTTAATGAAATAGCAATGCTTTCTATTAATTTATTTTTAGCTTTTCTAGAATTAAATAATATAAATGTATCAAGATTTTATGATAAAACATTTTCATAAGTTGTTAAATTATTCTTTGTACATTCTGGTCCTTTAATAGACGAAATTTCAAGGTGGGTGGTCTATATTAGTTTGACATACTCCACTTAAATGGTCCTTGGTGAAGAAAAGTTTGAAAACAACTGACTTAAGTCCTTCTATGAATTACAAAGCAACAACTATCACAGATGGTATACTCAAAAGACTGACAATACCACCTGCACTTTACTTACTGGTCCCCATTTATGATGTCTTTACCTCCGTCAATCCCACGCTTGATGAATAATATTTCCATATAGGTTTCGGCAATGCTATAGTATATTAATTTACACAGAATGCTCTTATTTCCTCTATGTGCTCCATTCGCTTCCCTTCCACTCCTATTTTCACCTTATGTTTTCTACAAGCTTGCCAAAAACAGCATGTATAAAAAGAAGCTCCACTGCCGCCACTCACAATCTCCATTATTGTTTACCACAAACTATTATTACAAATTTAAAATGATTCAGAGTAAAGATCACAGTTTTACGGCAGGTTGAAAGCAGTCATAGAACTGACGTGAAACAATCATTACAAAGACCAGACTTTTTTTAACTTGAGGTTCATACGAGCTTCGTGGAACTTGTGACAATGTGGGAAACATTCGCTCTGTAACCAATCTCACATACTCCCTGTATTGGTGAAATCCAGTTACACACCTGAGGAAGCTGGCCTAGGCAATGAAACGTCACAACCGCACATCCACGCAATGTAAATGCCAGACAACATCTACAAGCCTGGGAGTACTTGAAAACCTCTCTTTTTAAGTAATGCTAGTAGTTTAATAGCATATCCCTTAGTATTTCATTGTGTACACCTATTATACTGCAATAACAATTTAAATTAGGAAAATATGACACCTCGCTTACCAACAACAAAGAACCCATCATTGGTGGTGTTGAAGTCATTCTTGCTCAGGTTTGTTTGACTAGAATCTGGCATTACTTCAACTGTCGTGTTGTAAAATCGATCGGAAGGATGTTCTGCATTACCACTACGAAAAAGCCACCTGCAAAATAAACATGGTTATACATCAGACAACATCACTTGGAAATAGCAACAGACGTGAAATTTGGCAGTTTCATTTAAGTAGCATCATGAATCACAATTAATTTAATATTGGGAGAAGGGGGGTAGGAGACACACATATAAAAAATAGTATAAATGATTAAGAACAGGGAGTGGCAAAATACAAAATTATAAAAGCCAATGTCATTATCTACATCTTCCATACATGATTTGTGCTATCACCTGTTGTCTACATCTGCAAGCACAACTAATGTCTATTTCTTCCAGTATTGTTATGTATAGATGTATACTCCATTCAATTATACGGTAATTAGCAAAAAATAATCAGAGTGGAGTNTAATTAGCAAAAAATAAATCAGAGTGGATTGGAGAGATTTAGGTATCTCTTAACGTCGAGGTCTTAAGAGCTGATGAGGGTGAAGTAATGTGAGTATGGAGCAGAGCTGGAATGCAAGTGCAGGGGAAATGGGAGATCCCCGGGAAAACCCACCGACCAGCAGCGTCTGGTATGATTCCCCCATTCCGGGAATCGGACCTGGTTCACCTAAGTGGGAGGTGAGTAGTCTGACCACTACACCACCGTGGCTCCAAAAAAAATCAGAAACACCAAATTTTATATACAGCCTAGGTATTTCAAAATAAATTGATCACACACAAAACCACCCATTCTTAGCTGCATCTGATCACAGTTTACCAACACAATGTGCACTAAGTAATAAAACAAAAACCACAGGGCCAAGCAAATGCTGATTACAAAATCTGTGGTGATTGTATCTTCACAGTCAGCAATGGTCTTTAATTTACATCCATCAGTACAATAATANTGATTACAAAATCTGTGGTGATTGTATCTTCACAGTCAGCAATGGTCTTTAATTTACATCCATCAGTACAATAATATAGTTAACTAAAATATTTCCCATCTAAAATTGATATAGTTAGAATTTATTTATATTTAAAACATTTGAAGCACACAGATGACTGGAGAAAAAATTGAAATATCTCACTCAGAACTAAAAATAAGAATTTTTTTAACATTACAATGATAAATTACTATTACAGAGGCAAACAGTCAGCCAACGCAGCCTACGAGTCCAGTTCTCAGCGAACTAATCCAAGAGTGGCAGGGTGGGCTTGCAGGGACGGTTAAACATCTTGTAGACAGCAAGGTCATCATTAGAGACGAAGCAAGTTATTCAAAGAAGCTGGAGCGACGAAGGAATGGCCATGACCAGTATGTAGCAAGGGACCATCTTGGCATTCGCCTGGAGTGATTTCAGAAAGCCATGGNCCATGACCAGTATGTAGCAAGGGACCATCTTGGCATTCGCCTGGAGTGATTTCAGAAAGCCATGGAAAACCAAAATCATGATGACTGCACATCAAACCCAGTCCTTCCAAATGCAACTCCAGCGGTTTCCCACCGCACCACCTCATTCGGTTGAATAGTCAAAGGACGTGAAGAAATCTTTTACCAGAGAATTACTCACCGCTTGAGCCGCACTGGCGACTTGAACGCGAAGGTGAGGTGATCTCCAGGCTGGGGCAGGAGACCCCAAAAGTAGGTTTCCCCTTTGTACGCCTTCACCAGGCTGAACTGCTTGTAGTTCTTGATGTCAGATGTAACCTCTGCCTCTGGATTGGAGTGCGGGTAGAACAACGGCACCTTACCAAACTGCTTATCCTGAGAACGAACATTCACATTCCATTCACTCACACCATTTTCTATGGAGATGGCATAACACTAAGTTTATATATACACTACAAACTGGTAAGAGGGTGGTTTCCACAATTAGTATATATAATTTTTTAACACCTGATTATACCAGACTTGTTACAAAGCAATCAAAGGCATAAAATTTAATTTTTTTGAAAAATATTTTTTTTTTAAGAAAGCATTATCTGTACTATTCCATATGATTAAAACATTAATATATATAAAACATAAATAAACGTCTAAGCTTGAAGAGCATTCAAGTGTTTTCAACATGTTCATGATTACCTGACTCATGCAATACATAGCCACAGTAAATCATAAAAGTAAATACTGTATATAATTTTAAGGAGTCTGTCCAAGAAAATATTGCACTTAACAACCAGGTTAGAGTAACACTGGATAATCACATAAGAAATAAGCATAAAAGGTCGCAAGTATATAAATACATAGTTGAGAAATATTTTGGTAGGCAGTGTATGAACCAAAACTCAGTTACGTATGTTGCAGTATCAACAATAACAATGCAGTATGATGTGTAAAGGAGTAATAACAGAAACACAGACTGCAAAGATGAACGTCACATGTGGTCTACATCATCACTACACAAGATAATTTATAAAAACCAATAAATTCAAGTACATTAACACTATAGCAAGATCACAGGAAAACATGCAAGACTGTATTGTAAAGTTAAATAGACAATTAAAAACATGGCTGCTTTAAAAATGTGGGAAGCGATACTTTCAAGATTTCATATTTTACATGATGTTTAAAGAACTACCATTAAATCTTGGCATCATGTGTGGAATCATGTCACGCAAATTTTTTGAGTCATTTGGCATTTCCCAACAGGAGCCAATCAGGCATACACCTGGACTGCTGCACAGACAACCACTATCGTGAACACTATACGCCACCATGAAGAGTGAACGAGTTGGTTGTAATGCAGTACACAAACTGTAATGATGGTGTATTTTACAATTTTTCAGTGTTACAAATTGGCAATGATGATACTGATGGTGATGATTTTGATGATTAGATGATGATATTGAATGAATGGTGATACTGATGATGGAGAATTAATGGATGGTGACTAATGATCGATGATCAACAATCAATTATTGACAAAACAACCAATAATCAACGCCGACAACAACTGATAATGCCGGCGACAACCAATAATCAATGCTGGCAACAACCGATAATCAACACTGTTGACAACCAATGATCCATAAATCAATGATGGCAACAACCAATGAAATGAGGACGATGTTAACTATGTTGTACTATTCCAAGCACATAAATATTCACCATTTTATATGATTTCTGTCCATGGAAATGGAATCAGTCAGAAAACAATGCTATTATGTGGCAAGCAGTAATATATATTTTTAACATCTATTCGGTATGGGTAAAGCACCTGTGAATAACTGCCATAGTAAAATGTTGTGTGTCAGAATTTACAGAATCATGACCATTAGCATGAAACTAATTAGCATAAAATACTCATGACTGTACAGTTAAAAAAAATAATTCCATGTTAACATTCAGTTTAATTTTACACCCCTGCTGAAAAAGAAAAATAATTTTTATTCAGAAGAAGTGCTCAACTCAAGGNTAACATTCAGTTTAATTTTACACCCCTGCTGAAAAAGAAAAATAATTTTTATTCAGAAGAAGTGCTCAACTCAAGGAAGCATTAACACAAATGAAAACAGCATGACCAATGTTTAGTAAACACTGTTTTAGATGTTATTCTTATAAGGTTGACATGCTTACACAAAAAGTGTTACTTGGATAGACAAAATAAAATATAACAAGTTAATATGAAAAACATCACAGACAAAGAAAAAAAAATTATTTCTATAGATAGGGGTAGATATTAGGATTTTTACATAAAAGGTTACTAAATTATTCAATATTTTCTGTTTACACAGAACAAAACAACTATTTCGGTATATTATAATGAGACAGTTGCTAATGGCTTCACAACAAATCACAAANGTTTACACAGAACTAAACAACTATTTCGGTATATTATAATGAGACAGTTGCTAATGGCTTCACAACAAATCACAAAAGAACTTGAAAAAAAATTTAACGTGATTCATTATGGTAGCAACTAGCTACTACAAATTGAAAAACATTTTATATTAGCACTTTAGTTACAAATACGTGTATATATTTTATAAGACACTGTTGATTCTGTAGCAGTCCACACATCCCCAAGTCTTGCAAAAACAAGAAGTAAGAGTTGAGCAGTGTATACGGCAGTCTCTAAACTTGCTACGAACATTAGTGAAAATACACCAGAAACATTAATTAAAAAAAATACTGCAATATGGCTTTGTGTAGCCTTCATACGTGAATTATTCAACTGAAGATTCTTTTATAAAATAAATGCTACGAAAACAATTAAAAATTTAGAATCCTAATTAATTCACTTATGGATTTCAAGTACAGAAATTTGAGTATGAAATCTGCCATAATTTAAAAAAGTCTATGTTACATTATAAATATAACCATTAAAAGCAAAACCTTTTCTCAAAATAAGAAGTATAA
>NQII01004014.1:208852-220576 GCA_002778355.1 Clitarchus hookeri
CATTACAACCACCTTTTCAGCAACATGTGTGGAAGGCATCATACACCATAAGTACATCCATCTCTGGTAATGCCCCATAATGAGCACTGTATGGCACAGATGACGGCTTCTCTTGGGTTGTACTGCTTCCAGCGAAGTGGTTCCTTCATTTTGGCGAAGAGGTAGTAATTGCACAGAGTATCGCGTTAATACTATGCATGTTCCAGTACTTCCCGTCTCCAGTTACGCAGGAGATAGCCACAGAGTTAACAATGTGACACCACGCATAGTCACTGTACCATACCATAACACTGCATCACCATACGCTTCACGCAGTCCCTGAAAACAGTGTTGTGCACTCTGCATGTTGTTCAGCTTTCGTAAAAATATTGTTGGGGTGCTTTGACTGNCAGTCCCTGAAAACAGTGTTGTGCACTCTGCATGTTGTTCAGCTTTCGTAAAAATATTGTTGGGGTGCTTTGACTGTCCTCCTCTACTTCATGGCACAGCAGTACTTGAATGAATAGCACACAGCAAATCCCGTTCACCACACCCACTTGTCTCATCTTTCCTTATCAGCAAAGGAAACCTTGTGGCTCTGCGACTCGCACCTCTGACGTGACGGGAGAGTTGCCACTAACTACTCTTTATTCAACCCAAGTATTATTGAAGGCCCCGTAGAGAGGACTATGAATGTAGAGGAGCACATCGCATTACAATAAGAAGAGCACATTCTTAATGATCATGCTTTGTCAGATGATATGGGCACAAACTAAAATTTAAGTAGTTGTTAGTTCAGTCTGAGCTGTGTGCACTGCAAGGGTNTTTGTCAGATGATATGGGCACAAACTAAAATTTAAGTAGTTGTTAGTTCAGTCTGAGCTGTGTGCACTGCAAGGGTGTACTTCCCAAGTACAATACCCATATCAGTTCTATACTAATGCCAGTGCACATTCTCACAATGTGTCTGCCTACCCCACCACTTAATTTGTTGAGCTCAATTAAAGCTGCTGTCAATAAAAGATACAACAGATCTGCTGCTCATAGTATGTACAATCTATATTTATGCCCTGTAGTGGTTATAGCTGGAACAGACTGAGAATCTTTAGAGAAGACATTAAACAGTAGGTACAACATTTCAAAAAAATTTTCAGCGCTATTTAAATGTTTTCTCCAACACACATCTGCACATATTTAACAAAGTTTATTAATTTTACGAGCCCACAGAAATCTTCACATATCAACAGTTTTTGATTTTATTCCATTTAGTGTTACTGCTATACATAGCACACAATCTAAACGTTACAGGTAGAAAGTTGAAGTTAAATTCCATGTTAAAAATGCCTGAAACCTTTTTTTTGACCCTGGATTTAAATTCACACGAAAAAAAAGAGATGTACAAAGACCCAGAATGAAGTGGGTACTGGAACATAATCAATGAAATGTATGAAACCTAATTATAAGAAAAAGAAAGAAGTACAGAATAATTTAAGAAGACTTTCAGAGAAGTTAGAGAAAGTGTTTACTCAATTGAGGCATGTACTTTTAAAAATAATAAGGTCTTACCTATGAAGCCCAGCTGGCAGAACTCGAGCACGAACCAGGGTGACTTCTCTGCAATTTTCTGCAAAGCATAGTTCTTCATGGTCGAGATGAAGTTCTTCTTGGCCAGGATGTCATCTTCTAGTTGCACGTAGAAGGTGCCCTTGGGCTGGGCGTACATCATGAGGAAGGCAAAGTCAAGGTTCTGCTTGGTGCGCCACCGCACCCTCTCTGGAGGATCCCCCAGCGTCTGCTGTAGGTTGTCCAGGTCAGGGTAGTAGGACACAGGGGGTGAGATCACCTCTATCAGGCCGGCCTCCACCTGGTCCCGGAACCTGTGCATGCAAGCAGGTACTGGTAGCAAAGCTGCTGTTATCTCCAAGAAGTGTGAAGCAAAGTGTTCTTAACGAGAATCTTTACATTGATACTAATGCCTTCCTAATGAAACTGCAAACACCATGTAATCCATTTTAAATGCCTTATAATTCAGTGACGGTAATAAGGAAATGTAACCAGACTTAAGAAAATTCAATTTTTTTAATGTTGGCAGCATTGTAATCTTAATATGTTTTGGATTGAAGAAAACTGTAACAAATATACATGTGTACAAAACAACAAATGTTGGCTAATTATTTGTGTTCACCAAAAAATACAAAATAAAATTTTATATGTATAATTCACTAGAGATATTACGATGTACATAATTACACACTGTGCTGCAGGCATGTGTGAAAAAAAATGTATTTAATTAATTGCTAAACTTTTAGAACATATAAGAAAACTAACACTAGTATAATTAACTGATCATACTTGGGAAAGTTAACAAAATAATCTAACTGATTAAAGTTAAAGTTAGAGCAATAAAAAGTTAACCGATTATAGTTAGAAGTTAAAATCTACATAAATTAACTGATTGAAGTTTAAGTTAAAACAAAATTAACTGATTAAAGTGAAAAGTTAAAGAACAACAAAAATTTTACAGTTAAGATAAAGTCTCACAAAAAGTTTTTTCGTCAGTGTTTATTCAAAACATTAAAAAAACTACAATTTACAGTCCCAGAAAAATATTACCACAACTTGGTTGCTGGATGCCGAATCAGATAGGCCTACTTATCAAAATGATGAATGAACAATCTTCTAAAAAAACCATTTGAAACAAAACTTTTAAAATAAACTCTTATAGCACAACTTAGCACGAAACCAGACCAGTGCAGTAATTACAAAAACAATTGAAATGTGCATGCCGCATGATGACCATCAACTGTGCAACTGTGATTTTTGCGTAGTGAGAGATTGTATCGATATATCGCGGCGGTGGCATCTTGCCTACCTCACAATCGCGTTGTGTGTGACTAACAATGATCATTGACTCAGTACATCAAGTCAGTGCATCGATCTGTATATTGTGGTGCGCAACTCGTATGCAGTCAAATACGTTGCGTATTTTTAAGAAGTTCATCCATATATCAATAGCATTTGCATATATTTCACTGTCATCTTTGGCCTCCTGGTAATTGTAAAGTTAACTAGCGTTAATTTTGACCGTTAACCAGATATTTTAACGGTTAAAAGTATATTAGTTTTTAAAATGAACCAATAAGTTAAAAATTACACACTTTTTAACAATTAATTTTAATTGATATTTTTTAAATTATTTATCCCAACTATGTAACTAATAAGAGAATTTTTTACTGTTTTACTGAACATTAAAATAATTATCACTTCATCCACTGTCAAAAATTTAAAGCTACTTGGTGATATTGTTTGGTATTATTTATGTTGAAATTACTTTTAACTCCAAAATAAAACACACTGTTACACATTACAAATCCTCTATAATTTTTTTTCACATTATTGCAGAGATCTATTTGAACAAATACCTATTCGGCCTGCATGAAATTGATAGACACAAGTATTTCCCAAAACATATTTGTATCGCTTACTGTTCTTCGATCTGTCTGGCCACTTGGAGAACATATTCCTGGTCAACCTGCAACACACAAAATTACAAATACCTATAACAATGTTGGCAAGTCTCATTCTTCGATTCATACCTATATTGAACGTGTCGGCAAGGCATCCACTACACATGTACACTGATTATACTGCACACAGCTTTGTTCTACGATTGTTCGTCTTACAAGAGCTGTCGCTGTTTTAGCGCCCCCTGATGGCAGTTCTATGCTGCCAGTCGAAACCAAACTTAATATTAGCAATGATGGTGTTGTATAGGAACGAGTGTATCTAGAATAAAATTAAGTTAGTTTTGAAGGATTCACTACCAGAATGCTTCAGTCTGCAACCTCACCGGTATTCCAGAGTTCAATCCCGGGTTTTTTAAACATTATGTTCCACACAGACGTTCAGAGATTTGCTTTAATATTTATGTGTAAAGAAAATAAATAATTCTGAATGTCAGATATACTGAGGAGTTTCACACACAGCAATGAATAGTACTAACTGTGCATTTCATATTTAAATCTCTTCAGTGGCGTAACTAGGTAGCAGCTTTGAAAGTGATATGTTACCAGGGGATGTGGGGGATATGGAATCCCCCGCCCCGGCAGAAGGAGGGTTGGAGGGGTCCTCCCCTGGGAAAATTTCTCTTTAACCATGTACGTGCTATACTCTGTAATTTACTAACCAAACATACATGTACCCACTGTGAGACTCAAAACACATGAGCATGTTATGGGAACACAGGGCAAGAATAAAACAATATTACCTCAGCAACGAAGACAATGATGAGAGAGTCTGCTGCCTCCTCGACACTCATACTGTCCAGGAGGTTCTGTAGTGTGGCGAGGAGGTAGCTCTGAAGCTCACGCTTCACCGTCGGGATTCCCATCACTATGGAGACTGTGGTGAGGGACATAACACATTCACCGCACATATAAACTCACTAGTACAGCACATGTCATGCCTTGAAACAAATTTCTTATCATTACATGTGACAAACTTACGCTTAAAACCCACTTCATTGCAATACAAACAATTTGAAAACAAGGAACCAAGATTTATCCATTCACTATATAATCACAAAAAAAGTTATTGTTCCTTTTAAGACAAATGTGCCAAGCTGACAAAATAACACAAAATGTCATAACTGTGCTGCTATCATTTCTGATTTTTTGTATGATGAAGTGCCTTCAAATGAGGAGTGAATAAAGAAAATTGGGATTAAGGACTTTGCAAAACAATTATTGCAATTATTCCATACCAGCATCTAAAATGATAAAACTGTTGGTTTACCAGTGTTAAACAATCTTTTAAAACCATTATGGATGCCACAGGTTTATCTATAAATGTACCCTATCCAACAAGTCACATTTTCAGGGACTTTTTACTTTTTAAATTAATTATTCCTTTCATTGCAGGTTAATGTCCTAAAAGCTAATATGCAAGAAAATATTTCCAGTATTTTACACAAAAATATATTTCAATGAAAATCCCAGCAAATAAATATTACAAAAATATGACTGAGTCATTAGTAAACTTCTTCCCTACGCCTGAGAGATTTAATTACAGTCACAAACTATGAACTATCACAGGAACAATTTTAAATCATGATGCTTCTTAAAATTTTATTATAATTAACCTCTTATAAAATTAATAGGGATTTGTTCTTGGCTTTAAATGTGTGTATCTTCAACTTATGTTGGTAATAATTTAATAATAAATAAAATAATGCCAAAGTAATGCATTAATGAATGATTTCGAGTGAATTCAGTATGGACCTCACTTGGCTGTTTGCCCGACTGTGCCAAAAGTACCTGCTGGCCTCTGAGTGTCAGAGCAGTTTCACAGGCCTGAAGCATTGGAAGCCTCAGCTCCTAAGTCAGCGATATCCTTACAATGATTGAGATACAATCAATTAATGCAGGCACCCCCAGCTAACATGACAGTAGACCAGACACAAACCCCGAGACGGTACTGCTGGGAGCCTTTAGTGCCCTCTCACGTGTGTATGAGAGCAGTCTGAAAAGTTGAGATAAATAATGGCTGTGAGTGTGAGATAAGGTGATGTGCCTCGAAGGAGAGATCAATAAAGAGAGATAGAGAAAGAAAGAGATAGAGAAAGAAAGAGAGAGAGAGAGAAAAAGAGAGAGATGGAGGGAAATGAGCGAGACAGCGAGAATGAGGAAGAAAAGAGTGAGGGAGAGAAAGGGATGGCGAGAATGGAAGGTGGAAGCGAAGAAAGTGAGTGGGAGAAGAAGGGAGCGAATGGGAGGAGGGGAATGGAGCATGAGGGAAGAGGGGGAGAGAGAGGGAGCGAAGAGGTGTGACAGAGGGAGCGAAGAGGTGAGACAGAGGGAGCGAAGAGGTGCGGCAGAGGGAGCGATGAGGGGAAGGCGAGAAAGGGTGGGGGAGTGAGAGCGAGGGCGAGTTTGAGTGGGTAATGAGGCAGGGAGAGGAGAAGGGAAATGAATGAGAGGGCGGAGAGAAGGGAAGAGAGAAAGTGAGAGGGAAGAGGGGAGAGAGAAGCAGTGAGAGTGAGTGAGAGTGAAGTAAGATGTGAGTGTAAGGTGGGTGAGGGGAGTGAGAGGGAGGGAGTGAAGAGGTGGATTGAGTGATGGAGGGGAAAGGGGGAATGGGAGAGCGAGGGAAGGAAGATGCGAGTGTAACGGTTGACGAGGAGGGAGTGAGAGAGAGGAGCTGTGAGGAGGATTGAGTGATGGTGATAAAGGGGGAGTGTGTGAATGAGAGGGAGTGGATAGGGGGAGTGAGAGGGAGGACAAGAGTGAGAGAGAGGAAGAGAGGAACAGAGATACTCACCTCCGAAGCAGGAAGGCGCGCAGCAGGCTGAGCGATAGAAGTAGGGATGGTATAGATAGTTATGAAGAGATATAGAAAGAGATGCTGACCTCCGGAGCGGCCTCGGGAGAGCGTGAAGGCGGGCCGCAAGCTGAGCGGGTTGTCCATGAGGTGCGGAAGGAAGTGGTAGACGGAGGGCAGCCGCAGCAGCTGGCCGCCAGCGACGGGAGACGAGGAATTGACGCCTTCCTGGGGCAGCCCCAGGCCGGTGAGGTTGCGCAGCACTAGTCGCACCTCGGGGCTCAGCAACGACGTGGCGTTGGCGGGACCGCCATCGCTAGCCGTCAGCAGCTGGCCTAGCTGCTGGGACAGCACATGCACCTCCTCCTGGCGTGCGCGGTGCAGCAGGTCGAGGTGCTGCAGCCTCGCCTGCAGCTCGGCCAGTCGCTGCACCAGCACCTGCTCCTGGCTCAGGTCTGCCAACATAACAACAACAAACATACATATAGCTCTCACTGACATTATGCATCTGAATCTGCTTTGCAACCTTGAGCATATCTGTCTAAAGGGTTATATGCATATAATAGTTGTATGTAGAGAAGTAAAAGTGAGATTCAAACTCAAACCATTTTAAAAATTCTGTATGCTAAACACTCAGTTTTCAGCTGTCTCTACAATGTTGTTCAAAAAGTTATTTCAAGGCAGATAGGCCTTGTTGGATTTACATGTATTTCTATAAAACTTAGTTTCTTGAGTCAATGTTATAATAACGAGAGCTTGTGAAATCAAAGAAGGTATCTTATCAGTTGTTTTCCAATGTTTTGTTTTTATGCCATTACCCTTGTAATATCTGTAATCATAATCGAAGTTTCCTCATTATTTAGTAAGTTTTCTCTCATATGAGAAAATACTAATATAAGTGAAATACACTGATGTGCAAAAATTAAGGATAGGACAGGTTTTCACATGTAACTTCGAGCAGTAGTGTTTCAAGTGAGTACAAAGTACACCATAACATCAACGAAATGTAAGAGTATGGGAAAGGACCTTTAACCAAAGGTGGGTTTTGAGAACAGAAAAAACAGAATGCAGAAATATGTCCATGTGACATTCAGAATGCAAGAAAAGTTTGGTAGGGGATATGATTAACACTGATTGCGATACAAGATTGGCACACCGTTTGTTCATGCTTAGTATGAGGTTGTCGACTAGCTCTTGAGTCATTGCTGGCGGTTGGCGACGTGCTGTCAGACGTCTCCAGACAACGTCCCTCACATGTTCTATTGGATTTAGGTCCGTGGATCATGCGGGCCAATCCATGCTGCTCAGAGACAGCCGATGAGTACGATGAGGTGCAGCGTTGTCGTCCACGAAGAGCAACATGGTCCATGGCACCCCGGAAAAGATGCACATGAGGTAAGAGAACCTTGTTACAGCAGCTGTCACCAGTGACTGATCCTCCTTGGGAAATGTGGTGCTCTATATAGCCACCAAGCATTATACCTCCCCAAATGAAAACTCCGCCATCAGTAATATGGTGTCTTTCGACGATGCTGGAGGGAGTGATTGCATGTTCCTCACTCTCTCCTGATGTACAGACGTTCGGAATCACCACTGAGACTAAATCGGATCTCAACCATAAATATCACTCAACCCCATCGCTGAGAACCCCAGTCCTTGTGTTCCTGGCACCATGGCAAACGCCGTCTCCGATAGGTAGGCGTCAAAGGCACTCACCAGGTCGCCAGATGAACAAAGCATCTGGCTACAGTCTCCTGGCCATGGTAAAACGCGATATTGGCCGTCCAGTAGTGAGTTCCTCGCGTCTTACAATTCCACCCGCTGTCTGCTGTCTATCTCTGCTCGCATGTAGGACAATAGCTACGGTATATCAGTCCTCCGTTGCCATCGTTTCTCGTGGACTACCGCTGACTTTGCACAGATGTTCTTGTCGTTCGAAATGTCGTCCTAGCTCGTGAAACGGCGTGCGATCACGAACTCCACGGCAACACTAGCCGCACCACGACATTCTTCCAACTTCCCAATGATTCGACCTTGGGTAAAGTCATAATTGTGGTCTACAGGACTGATCTCTCATCAGTGCTGAGTTCCGCCGAGCATCCACGAATGTACGACGGAGAGCAGAGTCGTGTCTGATACAGAATGGTCGACATTTAGAACACTTATGAAGAGTGATGTGTGCGAATGAGTGTTCCCAGTTCCCAGTTCACGGTAGTTCTCTCACACCATACCGGTATTTACAGTACACCCAACGTCCTTTTGATTGTAAATACACTAGGTATGCACGCCACAAAAACAACATGTTTCGTTGATTTCCTTTTGATTGTAGTAACGACGATTGCGATCAATTTTCACTGTGCGTGTAAACTACGCACGTCACAAATCATATGCTTAGATGATTTAATTTATTGTGCGTAAACTATGCCCGTCAGAAAACAACTGTCTTAGTAAATGTTGTTTCTTTTTCGACGATCTATCCATATATGACCCCTGCTCCCATTTGCAATTTCAAATCTCACCCCCCGTATCCCTACCACCAGTATGTTCAGGGGAATGGGTTTGTTACCGATCGATGTTTCATATAGTGTATAGTTACCACATTTTTTTTTCGCGAACCCTCGGTGTCGTGTTATTTCCGAGAAAAGGGGGTGATACGGGTGCTGTGAATCATCCCGTATATTTAAAAAATGTGGTTAAATGATAAAATATTGCTCACTTTACCGTCAACAGCCTCTATA
This sequence comes from Clitarchus hookeri, assembly GCA_002778355.1. Lineage (NCBI taxonomy): Eukaryota > Metazoa > Arthropoda > Insecta > Phasmatodea > Phasmatidae > Clitarchus > Clitarchus hookeri. Next base: position 217,888 of record NQII01004014.1, read on the forward strand.
GCAAAAGAGAAGAAAGAATGCATCAGTTTATACCCACACGTTACCTAAAGTGCTAACAGAGAATTGTAAATGGCAGGCAAAAACCACTCGCAAATTGCAGACATTCCGCCGTTAGCAGGGATACAAATGCAATCAAATATTACACGTAGGTACTTTGTGGTACATTTAAAAGTACGAAGATTATTTTTTCTTCCCCTGAAGACTGCATTTATGAAAGTTTCTGAGTATGAGGACTAGACTTGATGTTAGTAACGGCTATGCTTATGCATAAAACAAACAAGGCACTGTATTAACATTTATGTGCAACGGACATTTACGAAATTAATTGAAACGTTATTAAATAGTTTAAATATTTAAACAAGCATTAATAATCAAGCCTGTGATTTCCGTAGTTAAAGAAACTTTTACGGTTGGAAGGCCAAAAGAAGGCAAAAATATCACAATACTAAAAATAAGGCTGTTAATGTGTGTCTTAACACTACCAATGCTACACAGGTCAAATTATCTACTTTAGAAACCAATCGATTTGATTTGCAAACAACCACAGGCAGCCGATTGTACTACGCAGTAACTTGCGTATTATTGCTTTTAGAAAAAGATATTCTAGAAATAAACGTTTTCTAACAATAACATAAATCATAAACAGCAATAATGTATCACATAAAATAATTTAAAATGTCGTAATACCACAGAGATTTGAACTGTAAAACCTAACACAATGCGGCGCAGACCCGCGCACAAACTCACTAAAATACACTCCCGAATTACACAGTGGCCGTGACAAAAATCCCTAGTAATGACGTATTTTTTAAAAGTTGTGTTTATTGTTTTGTTATGACCGTGGGAGTAAATTGAAACGTTTCCCGTTACTTCCGCGGGCATTAAGTTTCATTTTGTACATAAATACGTTTTACAGAACCCGTCATCTTTTCGTAAACGGCTTGAGATTGTTACTCGGGTGTCTGCCGTATTGTCTGTCGCAGCTCCGTGGGTATAGCAGAAATTTTAGAACACACCGTTTCGGGCACGCCCATTGGTAGGTGAACTGTTACACCTGGAGCCAGGCCCCCTTCCTTTTANGGGGGGGGGGGGCTGGATCGTAACCTACACGGGAGCAGAAACGCTAGCAGAAAACTGCTACGGAAATGAGTATCGTGTGAGGCCGGCTTAAGCGGCGACCCTATGCCTTTATGGCACTCTAATGAAGATGAAAGTACGACGCGTGTCGACAAGACAACTCTCAAGTTTCTGTCTAGAGATTTTAGAATCTAAAACTGATTCTGAAAACACCCGTTTAACCATTTTCACTCCCAAGAAATAATCACTGGAGTTGAAATGGGAACTTGAAACTTCTCCGCGGGCACGAAACGTTTCTTAAATGCTTTCCGTGTTCAAATATCACTGCAAAATATCCAGCCGTTTTTGAACCACATGTTTGCTACCAAATGTCTGCAGCGTGCTTCATGCGCTAGCACNGGGGGGGGGGAACTCTTACGCGTTGTCAATAAAAGTAAACTATTTATTAATAATTAATTTTTGTAAATTATTTATAACCAGTTAGGCGCGTTCTACAATGCACGTATACGTAAGTACAAGGACTCGGAGACGCAAGCGGAACAAGCCGACGACTTGGGATGAATTTTAACCATTCTACAATACGAAGAAACGTACATACAGTCTTGCAACTTCTGATCTAAGCAGTGCGTTTGTATTGGCGATTCAGTTTATAAAAAGCTGCAAGCTATAATTATAAATGTGTATCTTTCTTTTTATCTTTATTGTTTAGAGAGTAGGATGTAACGATATGACACTTCGTTGCATGCAGCACATTTCAAAGTTAGTCGTTGGTCGGTTGCAAGTCGAGTATACACACGGGGCCGAGGTGGCTGAGCGGTTAGCCTACTCGCGTCCCATAAAGAGGAATCGGGTTCGATCTTCGGCCGGGTCACGCCCGGATTTTCGCACGTAGGAATCGAAGCCGGACGAAGTCGCTGGTCGGCGGGTTTTCTCAGGGATCTCCCGTTTCCCCAGCCATTTCATCCCGGAGCTGCTCCATACCTCAATTATACTCATCGGCTCTCAAGACCTCGCTGTTAAGAGCCGCCCAAATATCTTCACTCACTCACTCGAATATTCACAGACACTGGAAATAACACTCAACATCCTCCCTCTTTCCTAGTTCCTAGAATACTTGGCGACAAAGTGATACACGGCAAAAGTTCATTATGGGTTTCGCGATTCCAGTAGCTCGACTGGAACAATTAAAATAAAGATAATATCCTGGTTTTAAAAAAAAATTCACAAGCGTTGCACGAAGCGCGGTTGTTATTTACTGCGTAATTCAGTCTCGCGCCCACGCCCGAATATGCCCGGACCAAGTTTGCAGCCGGTGAAACAATTAATTCTCCCTAGCGTCGGATAAATACTCGTAACCAAAACAAGGAAGTGGGCTCATAACATTACGGATGCTGGGGTCAAATTACACGAACCGTTTATTTGGCTGTATTTCCCACTAGAAATTAATTGAAATGCGAATGCGAGCGTTCCCATGACAACAGAGCCACGACACGAGCTGCGTCACGCAGGATCGCCTCCGCCCACGAGACATCCGCACGCACAAAACAATCATTGCTAAGCCCTCCGGACACGGAACATCCAACAGCAGGGTCTTCCGAAGTGTTTCCGAAAG
>NQII01004014.1:221856-270177 GCA_002778355.1 Clitarchus hookeri
AGCGCCCTGGACACTACGCCACCGCTGCCCCTCCACTCCCGCCATTCACTCACCAGTAGGCAACACAGCTCAATAAACATGCAAATCCACAATCATTTGTGAGCGCTGCACACTCTGAAATCCGCGGATAAAAGTCTCCGTGATATCGTTCGTGTTTGGGCGTGAGTCTCGACACACTGACGTCGCTAATATTGCCAAGGTAATGAAATTTGTCGTCAACAAACAAAATGTACACCTAAAAAAAAATTTACACCACCTGTACCTGGATGCACGTGAAGCACATGGCGGGTGGAACCCAGCCCAGGCGGTTAAATCGAGGTGGAACGACAGAGCATGAAGAAATGGAATACAATATGGCAGCCGGAAGCAAGAACGGCGTATGCTGTAGGTTCGCTGGGACAGTCAGCGCATTATAAAAAGACATGCATCAAGTCTTGCGTGGTATTCTGTATTTCCATCCCATACTCTCTTTTGGGCCGTGAGCAACCAAGTAACTTGGAAATCCCGTCGGTGCTAAATTTTTTTTTCAGGCGTGTAGTTTTAGTTTATTCTTCAGTTCGGACGTCTCTGCTACCAAGACATATCATTCCTATCGGCGGCAAGCATATTTATAGGCTGTTCAAGGTAAACTGAGCACTTTTGTAAGCCCTACTTAAGATCTATTTAACTGCGCATTGTGTATTCTTCCGCAATATGTGAAATCAACATTGCCGTAGGCCTGATCACTTTATCCATACGTCGGCCAAGCGAAACTTCGAAATTATTATATAAGCGAATGGTTTACAAATTCGCTAATTCTTACACATATGTACTAAAAAATCAAAAGCAAAATAAATAATTTCAGTATTCACGAATGTTTACCTAATACTTTTATCTCACGTTCAGATACGGAACTAATTTTCCTCCGTCGATACCAACTTCACTGGGCGAATGCCAGTTATTGTTCCCGTTAAAATACGTGCGTATAGGGGCAGTTACATTTTCCAAAGGTTGATTTCAAAAGGGCTTGCTTTACCGTGAACAGCCTTTAACGAACCTCGGCAAGACAGTTTCAACTCTCTGGTCTGACGCCACCTCCACTCGGGTGCACGTTGATAAAACTATTTTACGTACTAAACGTAATTAAGTATCTTCCTTCGCAGGACCCGCCGGCGTCACTTCACGTAAGCAACGACGAACTATATCAATAAGGTGTTTGAACGAGGTAATTCGTCCTTCCCGGACGCACACGACACATCCTAGCATTGATTGATGGATGGATAGATTGATGAACGGGCGGGCGGACGCGACGCCTGGATGTATGAATCAACCAATCAATTAACAATCAACACGTAATGTTATCGTCCGTTTTTTCTTCGATGACGTAGTTATGCAATGTCCGAAGTAATTTTTTCATGTAGCCAATATGTGGATGAATTTATGAACGATACAGATAGAGCGTACAAATGGCGACGCGAATATAAATAAATAAATATTTGACCCCAATTGATCGCTATTTTTTGTTTGTGTTTTGGAAATAACGCTACTGATGTCAAGCACCGACTTCGCTGTAAGACTGTACTAGGAAGCAACGGTCTCACTGGCTAAGGCAAATGGCCGGTCTGTANAAATTTACACCACCTGTACCTGGCTGCACGTGAAGCACATGGCAGGTGGAACCCAGCCCAGGCGATTAAATCGAGGTGGAACGACAGAGCATGAAGAAATGGAATACAATATGGCAGCCGGAAACAAGAACGGCGTATGCTGTAGGTTCGCTGGGACAGTCAGCGCATTATAAAAAGACATGCATCAAGTCTGGCGTGGTATTCTGTATTTCCATCCCATACTCTCTCTTGGGTCGTGAGCAACCAAGTAACTTGGAAATCCCGTCGGTGCTAAATTTTTTTTCAGGCGTGTAGTTTTAGTTTATTCCTCAACTCGGAAGTCTCTGCTACCAAGACATATCATTCCTATCGGTGGCAAGCATATTTATAGGCTGTTCAAGGTAAACTGAGCACTTTTTTAAGCCCTGCTTGAGATCTATTTAACTGCGCATTGCGTATTCTTCCGCAATATGTGAAATCAACATTCCCGTAGGCCTGATCACTTTATCCATACGTCGGCCAAGCGAAACTTCGAAATTATTATATAAGCGAATGGTTTACAAATTCGCTAATTCTTACACAAACTGTATGTACTAAAAAACCAAAAGCAAAATAAATAATTTCAATATTCACGAATGTTTACCTAATACTTTTGTCTCACGTTCAGATACGGAACTTTTTTCCTCTGTCGTTACTAACTTCACTGGGCGCATGCCGGTTATTGTTCCCGTTAAAATACGTGCGTATAGGGGCAGTTACATTTTCCAAAGGTTGATTTCAAAAGGACTCACTTTACCGTGAACGGCCTTTAACGAACCTCGGCAAGACAGTTTCAACTCTCTGGTCTGACGCCACCTCCACTCGGGTGCACGTTGATAAAACTATTTCACGTACTAAACGTAATTAAGTATCTTCCTTCGCAGGACCCGCCGGCGTCACTTCACGGAAGCAACGACGAACTATATTAATAAGGTGTTTGAACGAGGTAATTCGTCCTTCCCGGACGCACACGACCCATCCTAGCATTGATTGATGGATTGATGGATGGACAGATTGATGAATGGGCGGGCGGGCGGACGGACGCCTGGACGTATGAATCAACCAATCAATTAACAAGCAATACGTAATGTTATCCTCTGTTTTTTTTCTTTGATGACGTAGTTCTGCAATGTCCGAAGTAATTTTTCATGTAGCCAATATGCGGATGAATTTATGAACGATACAGACAAAGCGTACAAATGGCGACGTGAATACAAATAAATATTTGACCCCATTGATCGCTAATGTTTGTTTGTGTTTTGGAAATAACGCTGTTGATGTCAAGCACCGACTTGGCTGTAGGACTGCATTAGGAAGCAACTGTCTCACTGGCTAAGGCAAATGGCCGGTCTGTAGGAAAACGTAGTANATCCTGAACTTTAATATCGACCGTGATATGATCTTACGAGAAGTTCTCTCGTCATACACGTGTTATCATATTCCTTTTTGCCAACCTGGGATAAAATTACGTATTTGTTAACTAAATATACAGAATGCATCACACCTCTGCACGAACACTGAAACTACGGCATATGTGGGCAGAAAGAAACACGGGATCCCAGTACCGAGCGGGCTGGCGCAGCGGTAACGCACTGGACTCGCGTTCGGGAGGAACCTGGTTCGATTCCTGGTCCCGGAAATCCTGATCTCAGTTGTCCGTGGTTTCCCGAAACCACTCCAGGCGAACGCCGTGGATGGTTTCTTCGTAGCGGCCACGGTCGATGCCTTCCCAGTCCTCGCTTCTCTGAGCAGCTCTCTGCGTCTCTGGTGACCTCGCTGTCGACGAGACGTTAAGCCCGCCCACCTACGACATCCCGGTAAACTTGTAACCGGGAAAGTAATCACCGGGTGCAAAAAAGCAACCGAAGAGGCAGAGCAACATCGGGAGGATGCAGTTATCAGTACGAACGTGTACGAGAAGTTGCATGTGGTTGTGTCAGGGATACGGCCGTTGATTTGACTTGAATGCGTCTGCGGTTCGGCGCGCTCGCGATCCCGAGATGTACTACCCGGAAAGGTTCGCCCTAGCCCAAAGTTGCCGCCAATCGCCACGGCCCCCATCCGCGATTTGCGCATGCGCGGCGCCAACACAAGGTCATGTTCGCAAAATATTCGATATACTCGTTCGAACGAGACTACGTTAATTTCAATCGTGTTTATTAGTCACGAAGCTATGGTGTCGGAATGGATAGTGTTGTGCAGTGAACTTTTAAAGTGAAGGTACGTACTCGTTCGCATTTCGGAAACTTTTAAATAAGACCACTCGTTTTGTACTTTTATTCAACGAACTTAATTTCTTGTCATATGCCCTGCTGATTGGCAATCTCATTTTTGCGCGTGGAGAACCCCAATGTAACTAGAACCTGATAACTTGATAGGTATCTCTCGTCTCCACCGCAGACATAAAATGTTAACACATTTTACAATTCTGAAAATGTTATTATAGACATACATAATGAAATACTTAAAAGTGCTGCTGTAGAACGTGTATTTAATGAAGGTAGCTACATTTTCCCCTGCAAAAGCTACCTGTTATCTTAGGAGCATTTCGAAGATGTTTTTCGTCTAACAGTGGGATTCCATTAAGGGAGCCACCTACCTGTCTGTAGCTTGAATTGCGACGTAGTGTGTTTGAAATCCGCGTTTTTTTTTAAATGAAACCACTTAACGTGTCCTTGTTATACTGATATACGAAAATAAACCACACTTCAGACATACATTAGAAATGCTATTGCCGAGCCCTCCTAAACAGCTCAACGTTGCTTTCTACACTGCTGTATTTCAAAATATACTCGTGGGAAGATGCAAAACTATTATATGGACCTGCAATGAACTTTTCTGCAGACATTCCATCAATGAAATTATAGGGTCACCGATTAAAGTCCCATAGGTACACGCAGCACGACGAGAACTCTGTAAGCCAGTTCAGAGCCTTGCGTTTAAGAGCGACGGGGCTATAGGCGCGCGCGTCAGTGTCACCCTTATCACTCCCTTGCTTCTGTGCTACAAACGCCCAAAACAGCTCCAGATGGCGGCGCCCTGTAGTTTGTTTTGTCTCAGTCATTCATTTGAAATTTGTATTTTTTGGCAAAACAACTTTTAATGAAATAAGTCGCTTATTAAGAAGAACTTAAATGTACACTTTTTTTAAGATAAATTTAACTTTTAAAATTCAGTTTCTGAACTTTCTATATGTACACTGAAGAACAAAAAAAAAACTGGTACACCTGCCTAATATCGTGTACGGCCCCGCGAGCACGCAGAAGTGCCGCAAGACGACGTGGCATGGACTCGACTAATGTCTGAAGGTATGCAGGAGGCAATTCACACCATGGATCCTGCAGGGCAGTCCACAAATCCATAGGAGTGCGAGGCGATTGAGATCTCTTCTGAACAGCACGTTGCAAGGCATCCCAGATATGCTCAATACGGTTCATGTCTGGTGATTTAGGTGGCCAATGGAATTGTCTAAAGTCAGAAGAGTGTTCCTGGAGCCACTCGGTAGCAACTCTCGACGTGTGGGGTGTCGCAACAGGATGTTTACGTATCTGTCACCTGTCAGATTCGTATCTAGACGTATCAGGGGTCTTATTCCACGCCAACTGCACACGCCCCCTACCATGACACATTGTTGGAGGCTCTCCAACAGTTTGAACAGTCCCCCTGTTGAAATGTAGGGTCCATGGATTCATGAGGATGTCTCCATACCCGTACACGTCCATCCGCCCGATACAATTGGAAACGAGACTCGTCAGACCAGGCAACGTGTTTCCATTCATCAAAAGTCCAATGGCGGTGTTGGCGAGCCCAGGCGAGGCGTGAAGCTTTGTGTCGTGCCGTCAACAACGGTACACGAATGAGCCTTCAGCTCCGAAAGCCCATGTCAATGATGGTCCGTTGAATAGTTCGCACGCTGGCACTTGTTGATGCCCCAGCATTGAAATCTGCGCCAATTTGAGAAAGGGTTGCACGTCTGTCACGTTTAATGATTCTCGTCAGTCGTCGTTTTTCCCGTTCGTTCACGATCTTTTTCCGGGCGCAGCGATGTCGAAGATTTGATGTTTTACCGGATTCCCGATATTCACGGTACACTCGTGAAATGGTCGTACGCGAAAATCCAAATTTTATCGCTACCTCGGAGTAGTAGAACTGTGCTCGGAGGTTGTCTGTGGCAAGCACTTGGAAACTAATCCGCATATGGAAGAGTGTGGTGGGGGTAGGAAGATTAGTATACGTCCTTTCTGATCAGGGGCGAATCCAGAAAGGGGGAGGGTTGTCGTCACAAGGGACATGACAACCCTCCCCCCCCCTTCACCATAACTTTTTCTAAATCATCACATCGACATTAAACTGTCATGTTAATGTTTTAAAACTAAAATGAAATTACATAAGAATTGTTTAAAATACTGATTTTATTTAGTTAATTAAGTATTCTTTCTTAAAATTATGATAAAATCCTCACCTTACCACGCCACGAATACAAAATCTAGACATACCTGTAAAATGGAAAAATAACACCCATAACCCCCCACCACAAAGCCACACAGCTCGTGTATTTGACGCAAAGTATTGCACACTTTACTGTGTTTACTTGTGTTGTACAGCAAGATAATGAGTTTTTTACTGTGACAAACTGTAACCTCCGTTTTTATCTAGCATTCTAGATAAATAAAAACAAGTCCTCACAGCCTGTATCCGCCTAGAGATTTAGAACACTATGTTAGTAAAAAATAAAAACCATACGCACAGTCCCATTTGCGGCTTTTGACAGGGTTTCCCGTAGTCCGTGGTCTTTCTTCTCCTGCAAGTTGCTACACCAGAACAGGGGAGTTGTTAATATTTTATTTAACACGTACAAATGCAATAATGTTACATATAATAACGTGTAGCATATGTGCGATCCGCACGATTTCTCGCACAATACTAAAGCAGGTTTCACACACCGCAAAATGAGTGAAAAACTTGCGCGAGATGATGACCTAGCACGAGGTCGTGTGCAAGGCACATCTTGCGCAAAATGAGAAGATGGAACATGTCCTATTTTATTCGTGCAAGACGATGCAAGTTGTGATCCTGTCGGTCGTTGTACGCCGCTCATGTGACCTGTTGTACATCAACCATGGGGGTAAAATAAAATCATAATCTGAGGCGTACGAAGAGGAATACAGGGAAAGAAAACATTGCTGCTAAAAATAAAATANGGTAAAATAAAATCATAATCTGAGGCGTACGAAGAGGAATACAGGGAAAGAAAACATTGCTGCTAAAAATAAAATAAAAACATTCTGACAATGAGCAGAAAAATAAAAGTAAAAAAAAAAACATTTTTTTGCGGGATAATTTGAGGCAAGTGCCTTGTTGAAGTAACTTCATATTTTGTATTTTAACATCATGGCTGTTTCATACTTACCAGGGCTATCAACTAATTTTGATGTGAGATAGTAATTATCTTATTTAGCCGCGTGTGAAATCGTTTCGAACAAAATGTAGTTGGCAGTCACGTACTAAAATTTTCGTACGAAATCTTGTGCGAAACCAATATTTTTGCGTCATGCAAAACTTGCTTTAGTCATTAAGTTCACAATTTTGTTTGATCTGTGTTTTCTCTCTTTTTCTGACGTAAGATCCTCGTGTATATAACAAAATTCACCTTAACGCGGACACACAACATGGCCTATGCATTACTTTTACAAGCCCACATAAAACAGCGGCCGTGTACGCACATCCCAGATTTACAAGAATTTACCACGGTCATCCGTCTCAACACGAAAACGGCGTGAAAAGCATCACGGCTGGAGGGGAAAAAAATAATTTCAATTTCGTGAGCTACACACAGGGTTTAACGTCGAGTCCAAAAAAAAAATCTCGTAGAAATTGCCGTACATTAACACCCTGCTCATTCACCCGCGCGGTTAACGTTTTTTTTTTTAAACACCTGCTAACAAAAATTTCCGTTCGCCGCCATGACGCTCTGTAAACAAGAGAGGAACCATTCACGTACTGATGAGGAAGAGAGGAGTTGGGGAAAGAGTGTTATAAATTTGATGGATCAAGGTGAAGTGGCCCGTTACATTACCGCAAAGTTTCCCCCCCCCCACCTTTTTTNCGACTGGAGTCGCTGCCGAGAAGAAGCGAAGCAGGATGCAGCAGCGAAAGGAGAATAAAAAAAAATATTATTTTCCTTCTCTAGCCGCAGGGGGCGAAGAGTTTGTTAGGAGCCGTTATTTTTTCTTTCAACTCCGTCGGGATAAACGGGCTCGAAAGCGCAGCATGGCGTGTGGCTAAAAGGAAGGCAAAAGAATCGGGCCTCATTAGCAACGACCAGTGTCGCCAATATTTACAAATAAAATTCCACTGGGTCACAAGCGAAAATCCACCAGAATCCACTAAGACTATGAATATCTTCATAATCGTCCATCGCATAACAAAACAACACCCCCCATACTTCTAAATCAACTTTAAGAAACAAACTTTTTTTTTACTTGATAGTTAAAATTTAATAAATGAGCAGTAGTTGTCACAAGGGTAACAAATATCGACAACGTAAAAAAAAAGCTGACTAATTATGCAATGGCACCAGCTCATGAAATGTTCTTAAAGAAAGAATTCTTCCAACGCTTCACCATGTACACATTTTAGTTCAAAATTATGGACACTCCATATAGTAATATATAATTTCCCCTCCTATAACCTTATAGTACATTAGACGTACAATTTATAAAATAAATCAACTAGGTAACAATTTTGCCCGCTAAGTAAAAACAAAAATCCAGCGCATATGGTGGAAAACCCAGTGGGTTGGCAAGGCTGGCCAGCGACTGCAGCGGGCCGGAGGCTGTGAATGGAAGGAGAAAAAGAAGGATTTACGTGGACACTCGGTATGAAGAGACGCTCGGGGGCGGTGTGAAGTGGCTGGCTGGTTGTTTACGGGTTCATTAGCAGACGCGCGGGGTCAACGAGGCCGTGACACGCGTATCGCGCTGTCAGTCAAGACACGGGTGCCTCCCCTACCTACCCACTAATGGCTCCTCCTTTTGACCCAGATTTCGGAATTATTTTTCTTTGACGCGTGCTGGAAGCAGAAAATAATTCTCAGCAGTAAGGGCTGCAGAATTCATGGGGGTCCAGATCCCCCCACTGGGGTTATGAGGACCCCACTGGAATAACAATGATCCCCATGCACACACACGCGCGCGCAAATCACATTTACTAGAGTTCTCGCGTTAAAAATAAAAAATAATTCGAGAAAGTGAGGCGTCACCAGTCTTAAATACCTGATAGTAAAAAGTACTGGAAGTCAACCCCAAAAATCGCATATGCCACTAGATGAACAGTAGGAAACATGATACAAGTAATGTCACCTAGACAACGTTAACCTGGGCAAAGACGAATTACCTAGACTCGTTGATGCTCGTGTTATTTCGCGCACGTTCCGTTTGCAGGGTAGCCAGTACTATCTGGATTCTTAGCTTTCCATCGTGCTGATGTGCTCTGACGAATGTTTTTATGTTGGCAATACAAGTGCAAGAAGTTTACAATTTGTAACTCAAAGTAGATGGAAGCGTCGCCTATCTACTTATAGATTATTATCGAAATAATGGAAACACCTACGTTCTGGAACACGGCATCTTTGTGAGATGGTAACACAGATCATTCTTCGCTGCGACTGTCGTTTGTTATTGCAATGAAAGTAGTTCGTCTGCAGTAGTCTATATAGCAATCTACCAGTCGTCAGCGAGGCAAAATGGGAGACCCTCTCTAACTTTCAACGAGGGCACAATGCTAGTTGGAGAAGTTTATCGAAGACTGCCAGTGATTGCAGTGAATAGGTGAAGAGTGAGAGAATATATTTGGGCAGCTCTTAACATCCGAGGGCTTGAGAGCCGATGAGGGTGAAGCTAGGTGATTATGGAGCAGCGCCGGAAAGCAAGGGCGGGGGAAACGGGAGATCCCGAGAAAACCCGTCGGCCAGCGGCATCGTCCGGCACGATTCCCTCATGAGAAAATNGGGGGGGGGGGGCCTTGCAGTATCCAAGGTGATGACGGAATACACAACTCGTGGCAACAAGACATCATCAGCGAAGATTAATTGTGGACGAAAACCAATCCTCAGTGGTGAGAATAGCCTAACATAGATGAGGGTTGTCACAAAGAACAGTACAGCTAATGCGACACAAGGGACATCAGATCTCAATCCGCATCTTGGACAACCTGTCTGCAATCACGGTCCGACGCAAGCTGCTAAAAACCTGTTCGTTCAGGCGTTTACATTATTTTGATAACCATCTGTAGTTGCTCTGTTTGATCAACCAAGCGCTGTTCCCGCCCGAAGGCATTGTCTCGGATGGAGACAGACGGACAATGGTGCAAGTTAGTCCATCTTCAGGACACTCCCTGACGATGCGACCAGCCAGGAAGGGTGCATGCGTTGAGATGGAGTGAAGACGGGGAGGCGACGATATCAAACAGCGGGAAAATACGGGAGTACCCGGAGAAAAAACCAACGGCACTGTCCACCACGTTTCCGCACAAGCGAAAGTCCGGGAGTGACCTCGCCGGGATGGGAACCGACCCCGAATAACCGTGGTAGGAGGCGGGCTAGCTGAACAATCGGTCAGTGGGATCCTTATGAACTTAAAACAGATACGCCATTAGGTATTTACGCCAACCTGCTCATGGAAGGCTAGTCCACCCTGCCCCTTTTCCCCCTTCGCAACAGCGCAATTTTCTTAGACCACTCGTTTGCCAATGGCATGCATACAACTTTAGTTTCCACGCAGAAGACAGGTTAATTTTCTTACGATTAAGGTATTCCGAAAGCCCTGCTTTGTGTCTTCTTCCAAAAGAACCGCCGATCTGCCATGGACTCGACGACTGGTAGTCACGCACCAATCTCATTTCCTCTCGTCCACAGACTCACCCTGCCTCTCAGACGGGAAACTATTGTAGATGTTANTTTCCTCTCGTCCACAGACTCACCCTGCCTCTCAGACGGGAAACTATTGTAGATGTTACGTTCATTACGGCAGGGTTTACAATAGCCCGCCGCGTCCGTCAGTCTCCCAGCCGACCGATTTACAACCAGTCTCCGTAAGTCCGTCGTCAGTTCATTGCTGCCAACTACAAACAAAACTGTTTACAAATAGGAAAACATTCTCCATAAAATATGAACATTTTTGGCGGTATTGTGTTTGCAAGTCCATAACGAAAATTAATCGATGCCTAAAAATGTTTTTAAATAGCATATAGATCATGATTTTATTATTTTTACTATTGCAAGGAAGGAACTCGTGTATCCAAACACAACTATCAATAAATCTTCAGGAGAAATGTAACGTAACCAAGGTTTTGACTGACGGACGGATGCACGGGACAGGTTGTTGTAAATCCTACCTTAGCCATCGAAGTGTCCGATCAAGGCAATGAAAAACCCCGTGATGTATTTGTGGAGTCGACACACTCCCTACTTGAAGGGTCGACTTCACTTCTAATGAAGAAAATCGTTGTTTTCGTGTCATAATTTCACATTCAGATTTACATTTCACAAGTTTGTTTAAAAATTTTTGCGCTTGGATTTTTACTGTGTGCTATTTGATATTTTAAAGCTTAAATTATGCAATTAATGACCACATTTAACGTTGCTACTTCGGGTTTTATGTATGTACTGCAGAGGAAGGCAGATAGTCAAACTTCTATAGTGGCCTTTTTTAAAATTATACTTCACAAATATTTAAATACGCAAGAAATGAAAGAATGACTCTCAGCCTTAATATTGTAGACCAATAACTTCCTTGTTAAAAAAAAAACTGGCTGCGATACAATACGTCGTGGATATTAAAAAATCAGGGGCAACGAAAAAGCGTGGATTTACCGAGCGGCAGAGCTCCTGATTTGCATTCGAGACGTCGCATTTTTTTCATTCCGACCGGTTATATGCGGGAGAAAAATAAAAGGTGCGTAAGGGGGGGGGGGGTCGGCTTCCCCATGTGGTTTTCCGTTCATATTACAGTTCGCAGTACTGCCGGTCTGATGGAGATGAACCGTACTCCATCTTCATCAGTCGGGCTCACTTTCATTTGAAGCTTTCACATTTCCTCCTCGGAAACACGCGTCCTCTTGGGACGTCTCGCAAGGCGAGGCCGTATTTGATTGCGCTGGCACGTGTCTAACGCATAGGAACAAGCGATTTTCGCGAAAAAAATATATATACTTCTCGTATAGTTACCAATTCCAACTATTTTTCAGCGTCATTGAAGCATATCGAAGTGGGAGAGCAACTCAAAAATTTTTCTTATGCTGGCGGGTATTGGAAATGGCACGCCCTGTCTTCTACGACAGTGGCCAAAATGGCTACTCACGTCGTCGATATTACGACTGTGTTTGTTTTCTGTTTCTTTTATTTTGTTGGTGAGAATGGTAGATTGTTTAGGGTTTGTGTGGAGGGGGGAGGAGGAGAATATATCCTCTCCCCATCCGTTCCCCTGCGCAAGTTCCTTCTCCGAAACATCTCAGCTCAGGTACGCTTCTGCGATTGGTGGGTTTATTTAAACTGCTACGCGTCTCGGGTGCCGGCTCGTGAATCAAAGGTGTAAGATTTATTCCACTCAGGTTGGGAAGAAAAGGAGATTCCTTAAGGGTAAGTTTGGCATAGGAAAAATTTATATCGCAAAGTGTTCCAAAGCGGCCGCTTTCAAGCTGGTGATAAATGCAGAAACCATATTTATTAGTTTGTAAAAAAAAATTTTTTGGTCCAAACTGTGACATAGGGCCAAAAAATATATTATAATATTGGGTTTTAAACAAATCTTGCGTGAACAAGCTAATTTTATTTTTTAAAAAATAATATTTTAAAAGTAATTGTATAATATGACGTTTTGCTAAATTCAGTTTTATATTATGTTAAACACCACGGGACGTATTTTGTTAAATATATATTCTAGTAAATTTCTAACAATGTATACAGAAAGAAAAAAAGTTGTTTTTATTTTATGAAAATTGCAACTATCCCGTTTGTTTACATACATAACGGTAAGAAATCAAGCGCACATTCAACACCGGTGCTACCTGGCAGCGAACATTTTTAGTTGCCAAACTATTAGCATTGAAATTCCCAACCTGAGTAGAAAAAACCTTAACATAAGTAACCTAACCGTGTGACTGGCTCAGTCAAATACCACGTCAGCTCTCAAAGAAACGTGGGTAGTAACCAAAGGAGTGAGTGAATGAGTGAAGAGATTTGGGCGGCTCTTAACATCGAGATCTTGAGAGCCGATGAGGGTGAAGCGANAGGAGTGAGTGAATGAGTGAAGAGATTTGGGCGGCTCTTAACATCGAGATCTTGAGAGCCGATGAGGGTGAAGCGAGGTGAGGATGGAGCAGCGCCGGAATGAAAAGGCGGGGGAAACGGGAGATCCCCGAGAAAACCCGCCGACCAGCGGCATCGTGCGGTACGATTCGCACATGCGAAAATCCGGGAGCGACCCCGCTGGGAAGTGAACCCGGTTCGCCTAGGTGGGAGGCGAGTAGTCTATCCACTACACCTCTGCGGCCCCAGTAACCAAAGGCAAACTGCAGGCGTNTTCGCCTAGGTGGGAGGCGAGTAGTCTATCCACTACACCTCTGCGGCCCCAGTAACCAAAGGCAAACTGCAGGCGTGCACGAAGGATATTTAAATCTACCCTGCACGCAACTCTGTATGAAAATCTGGTGCCTCTACTGATGCATCTTTCCCCGTTATGGTAGTTCAACGTGAACGTCATTTCCCGTAAAACTGTAATAAGATTCCTATATACGTTCCGATGTTAGGATCTGCAAATTGTCACAGTAAGTATGCTATATTTTTTCACGAAGAAAATAATTCATATTTTTAAAAAAGAATAATAATATCAATTAATTTACTCGTTCTAACGTTACCACAATATGGTTTAGAATAGATGGATTCCATTTTACTTGTTGTCACATGTTTCATCGAAGCATGCGTGTATGTTGTCGTGTCCAGCATAATAACGCTGTACTCGTTGCCCCGGTATTCCACAAGAAAAACAGCATACAGAGAAGATGGCAGAACGACATGTTCCGAAATCCGCAAAAGCAGTTAAACATAGCCTAGTGAAGGCAGCGAGAATGAATAAGGTAGTTACTGAAGGGAACGATGCACGCTTTAATGATGCATATGCAATTTCGCATCGAAACACCTGCAACGCAGCCACGCGCACAATACTGCAACACAGCGTTTCTTTCTCTCCGTACGGGAATAACAGATTCAATAACGAATCGAGCTATTTTTGGAGAATTTTTTTTTGTACGTGTACTCGATTAAAGTTCGTAAGGAAAAAAAAAACGTGATGTTTTGTATAGCACGCCCATGCANTTACTTAAACTGCTACGCGTCTCGGGTGCCGGCTCGTGAATCAAAGGTGTAAGATTTATTCCACTCAGGTTGAGAAGAAAAGGAGATTCCTTAAGGGTAAGTTTGGCATAGGAAAAATTTCTATCGCAAAGTGTTCCAAAGCGGCCGCTTTCAAGCTGGTGATAAATGGAGAAACCGTGTTTATTAGTTTGTAAAAAAAAAAATTTTTGGTCCGAACTGTGACATAAGGCCAAAAAATATATAATAATATTGGGTTTAAAACTAACCTTGCGTGAACAAGCTAATT
This sequence comes from Clitarchus hookeri, assembly GCA_002778355.1. Lineage (NCBI taxonomy): Eukaryota > Metazoa > Arthropoda > Insecta > Phasmatodea > Phasmatidae > Clitarchus > Clitarchus hookeri. The sequence continues at coordinate 236,138 of NQII01004014.1, forward strand.
TTATTTTTTTAAAAATAATATTTTAAAAGTAATTGTATAATATGACGTTTTGCTAAATTTAGTTTTATATTATATTAAACACCACGGGACGTATTTTGTTAAATATATATTCTAGTAAATTTCTAACAATGTGTACAGAAAGAAAAAAAGTAGTTTTTATTTTATGAAAATTCCAACTATCCCGTTTGTTTACATACATAACGGTAAGAANGTTTTTATTTTATGAAAATTCCAACTATCCCGTTTGTTTACATACATAACGGTAAGAAATCAAGCGCACATTCAACACCGGTGCTACCTGGCAGCGAACATTTCTAGTTGCCAAACTATTAGCATTGAAATTCCCAACCTGAGTAGAAAAAACCTTAACATAAGTAACCTAACCGTGTGACTGGCTCAGTCAAATACAACGTCAGCTCTCAAAGAAACGTGGGTAGTAACCATAGGAGTGAGTGAATGAGTGAAGAGATTTGGGCGGCTCTTAACATCGAGATCTTGAGAGCCGATGAGGGTGAAGCGAGGTGAGGATGGAGCAGCGCCGGAATGAAAAGGCGGGGGAAACGGGAGATCCCCGAGAAAACCCGCCGACCAGCGGCATCGTGCGGTACGATTCGCACATGCGAAAATCCGGGAGCGACCCCGCTGGGAAGTGAACCCGGTTCGCCTAGGTGGGAGGCGAGTAGTCTATCCACTACACCTCTGCGGCCCCAGTAACCAAAGGCAAACTGCAGGCGGCGTGCACGAAGGATATTTAAAATCTATCCCGCACGCAACTCTTTGTATGAAAATCTGGTGCCTCTACTGATGCAGCTTTTCCCGTTGTGGTAGTTCAACGTGAACGTCATCTCCCGTAAAACTTTAATAAGATTCCTATATACGTTCCGATGTTAGGATCTGCTAATTGTCACAGTAAGTATGCTACATTTTTTCACGAAGAAAATGATTCATATTTTGAAAAAAGAATAATAATAATAATATCAATTAATTTACTCGTTCTAACGTTACCACAATCTGGTTTAGAATAGATGGATTCCGTTTTACTTGTTGTCACATGTTTCATCGAACGTACGCACATACAACAGCACAGGTCGTATTATTGCGACATGAGCATGCCCCGGTATTCCACAAGAAAAACAGCACACAGAGAAGATGGCAGAACGACATGTTCCGAAATCCGCAAAAGCAGTTAAACATAGCCTAGTGAAGGCAGCGAGAATGAATAAGGTAGTTACTGAAGGGAACGATGCACGCTTTAATGAAGCCTATGCAATTTCGCATCGAAACACCTGCAACGCGGCCACGCGCACAATACTGCAACACGGCGTTTCTTTCTCTCCGTACGGGAATAACAGATTCAATAACGAATCGAGCTATTTTTGGAGAAGTTTTTTTTGTACGTGTACTCGATTAAAGTTCGTAAGGAAAAAAAAAACGTGATGTTTTGTATAGCACGCCCATGCANTTTTTTTTGTACGTGTACTCGATTAAAGTTCGTAAGGAAAAAAAAAACGTGATGTTTTGTATAGCACGCCCATGCACCACTAACTTGACGTCTTTTTTTTTTCTCCCTTCCGGATTCTTGCTGAATGCCTTTACTACAAGCTGCCACGGCAGTGAATACATAATTAACCGTAGAACTGCCAAGCTCAGAAATGTTTTCGGTTAGTCAGTCCCAAACTGTCGAGGGGAATTAGAACCCACCCACGAAGCATCAATTTCGAAAACAGCACCGATTCGGGTGAGAAATTATTTCGCCGAACACTAAACACTTGATGTGGTGATTAACGAGCAACGAACGCCGGAAGAAAGAAAGAAAAAAATATTTCGTATAAAAAATTAGCAAAGAAATTTCAATGGGATCAAAATGAGGCATTTCACAATCGCGGAGGTAGAAAACTTTTGTTTACTCTCTTGGCCACGAGGGAAGTTTGCACGTGGCTCGTTGCCAAAGCTAACGGCTTTCTCGACAGCTGGCACAACCCCCACTCGGCTTTACTTTCCCGCTCGCACACGCACGCGCGTCACGACGTACACGTCACGGGATATGCACGCTGCTGTCGCCGTACGACGATTCCTCCGCGTCAAGCTTGATAGCATTACACCTGCGAATCACGACGAGAAGGGAGATGGCGTGGGAAAGACAGACAGACAAACCTGTTACAGGCCACTGGTGCATGCTTTACCATTTTATGCTTTAAATAAATGACATTTTGCTGATACATTTATCAGTTCATTTCACGTTGCGTGATGTTATTTTATAAATTTTAAAATCTATTATTTCGAATTATGCAACAAATAATATTCATTACTTTGANCGTTGCGTGATGTTATTTTATAAATTTTAAAATCTATTATTTCGAATTATGCAACAAATAATATTCATTACTTTGCCCACTGCAGATTTGAAAGTGTAGAAATTAAAATGTTATTTGTTCACGATAATTAGAAGGATGAGCGCTANACGTACCCGCCTGTGCTTCGCTAGAGCTTGAGTACGGACGGATAACATATAGGGACGCCGCAGGCGTCAACTTTGCCCACTGCAGATTTGAAAGTGTAGAAATTAAAATGTTATTTGTTCACGATAATTAGAAGGATGAGCGCTANACTTTGCCCACTGCAGATTTGAAAGTGTAGAAATTAAAATGTTATTTGTTCACGATAATTAGAAGGATGAGCGCTAGCGATGGCTTGAACTATATGAAACCAAATTTTGAAAAGCATTGTTGTCCCAAAAATTGGGCTTATTTTTCGTTTGTAGTTATACATACTTAAAAATAATTGCACAACGGGAATTCTGATCTAATAGATTGCTCACGGCTCAAGAGAAAGTATGGGATGAAAATACACACTATCTGTACAGAATACCATGCCAAGACTTGAAGAATGTTTTGTTTTTTTAATGTGCCTTCCGTCCCAGTAAACATCATTCATGTGCAACCAACTTTTGAGGCGTGTAATAAGGTACTGCTACACAAAAGTTTTCATAATAACAGGTCAACCTGTTAAGGGATGGTTTTACTTCCACTGATTTTTGTTTGGTTATGACGTGACATAAAGCACGTTTGTGTAATGGACGTTTATACAGTGTGCGTGAACTTAAGTCTCCAAGACTCTATTGTGAATATACCTGGAACTGAGCTTCTGACTTCCCTAGAAACTAGCTAGGCCCCAGGAGGCATTTGTACACTAGTGAACGTGTCAATTAAATATTACATAATTCCGAACTGTGATCATTTTCACCACGCCCCAATGGCCTTAAACAACAATGAACTACACATTTCTACCCCCAGATGCCAGTTTTATACATTCTGCACCTATTATGATTCGGATATGATTGATTTGAGTCGCACACACGTCCTTTGCCGCTGTCTCTAAATGAACTTCCAGCGAAAAGGATACAACTTACAACTCTAAATTCGATATCGACCAATCTCCTCTCATTTTATTTCACAATACAGAAGTTATAACTACACAATCCTAGACTGCTGTGGAATACTTCAGAGGAGGCAGTGTTGCTTCTCTTTTCTCCTGGTTATCCCTAGTCAACGAGAATAATAAACAATTCTTCCTTCAGATCGTTTATCGTCTCTTATGTAACTGAACGAATGCTCCTCAGATTTTGAAAACATGGTAATATACTAAGATTTAACATATGCAGGCCCACATAGAATGCTTTCTGCTTTACGTTCACACTCACTGTATGTTGTCTTGTATGTCACGCGCGTCAAAATACATTATGTGAAGTAAATAATTTGCTGCGGTGAAGTAACGTTTTCTTTAAATACAAACTAACAGAGTAATTTATCCACAAGCAAACATTTCCTCGTCGAGTTGTCCTCACAATTGTGTAGGAGACAAGCTTCGTGACATCATAACCATCATAACCAAAGTGTAGTAAATAAAGATTTTAATAATCTCTAACAAGCGTTTCATTAACTTTCTCACTGGCAACGTTATCTTAAACAAAACTGCAAGAAAGAAATCCTTTCCTCTACTGAAATTAAATTTTTACAGCATTTACAGAAACAGGTCATTCAGATTAGGTTTTCAAGGGCAAAGTCGCTTGCTGGAATACGACCACGCTAATAGCTGACAACTAACGACTTTTCATCAGAGTTAACTCTTCCATCCATTGGAAACCAACGAGATACCGTAACTTACAGTAAATATTATTACAATTTTTTTCGACATTAACATTATGCATCAAAGGTATAGTCTATTCTCGGTTTATCCACACTTTTTGAATGAAACCTTTGAAAAGTCATCCCATGTATGACGTGTCTGGTTTAGTAAATTGAACTTTTTCACAAATTGTGTCTATAAATTATGATATTTAATTTATAATTATCATGAATAAAAGCACAGAGAAACAATGGGTGTTGCTAGTGCCTAGTAAGAAACAATGCTTAAGCAAGCTGTTATTACACTTAGTGCACACGAATGATGTGCGTTGTTCTTTTGGTGTAGTTTTCTAGACTCGGTTAAGCTTTGTTTGCACGAGGCGGAGGAACATCCTGGAAGTATAACTTTAGTAGGGCTTCAGAAAAGTTGGAAGTAACCGTGAATGGACTATACCTGGCACCACGGTCATCTACACAGGTAAACTAACAATACTGAACAATCAAGTGAAACACAAATAAATCAGCTCAGCTGGATCCAACGATGATGTGTGTTGTTTAGTGTAAAGCATATAATGAAAAAAAGGGGAGAGGGGATGGGCACGACTGATACCAACTACTTGATAATCTCATTTATAAAAAATGTTCTAGTCTTTCACAGCATTCAGTTTAATTCTTTTGAACCACTGCGCCTGTGACACTGCGCGTAGGCTACCCGCACAGCGGTACTGNCTAGTCTTCACAGCATTCAGTTTAATTCTTTTGAACCACTGCGCCTGTGACACTGCGCGTAGGCTACCCGCACAGCGGTACTGTTTGCCGACATGCAGAACTGCAGGCGCGCAGATTTTGGGTGACCGTCTATTTGGAGGTTTTTAGCGCTTTCGAAGCAAGGAAGCGTGGCGGCGATAACGACCACACTGACGCGCGCGCCTCATGTCCCTTCGCACCTACGCGCAAGCCGCTGCACTGGCGCGCAGTGTTCTCGTCGTGCTGCGTGTACCTATAGGACTAAGCGGCGACCCTATAATTTCATTGGTGGAAAGTCTGTAGCAGAATTCAATGCAGGTCGCTATAATAGTTTCGCATGTTTCCTACCAGTATATTGTAAGATACAGCAGTATGAAAAAGTCGTTTTTAGCTACGTTGGAGGGCTCGGGAATAGTATTTATAATGTNGCTACGTTGGAGGGCTCGGGAATAGTATTTATAATGTACATGGCGTAGTGAGAGTATTACACGTGCCTCGCCTGAAGTGTGTTTTCTTTTCGTACATTGGTATCACGGGGACACGTTTAATAGTTTAGTCAATTTAAAAATAAAACCAGTATTTCAAGCACACTGCAACGCAATTCAAGCGCTAGGTAGGCGGCACCCTTAAGGAANAATTTAAAAATAAAACCAGTATTTCAAGCACACTGCAACGCAATTCAAGCGCTAGGTAGGCGGCACCCTTAAGGAACCCCGGCCACAATCAGTGTTTCCGCAAGGAACGATCACCGACTTCTCACGCACTATTACATATGCGCTCTTGTCCTGATAATATCCGTCAAGTGAAATTCACACTTACCATTTGGCCTCTTACAGAGACGAAATGTCGTGGCGGTTCCTCTGATTGGATTCCCGAGTCTCTAGGAACAGGCATTGCGTATGATTGGCTACTGCATGCTGCGAAAGATTTCCCATTTCCTTGACCACCGGCTAGTGAGTAGGTCACCAGGCGCTGATTAGCGAACGGCATTCCAACATTTCGCTGGCCAGTGGCGCCATTTTGCTGGCGCGTGTGGCTGGAGTTTGCAGTATCCGCTGCCGTTTCACTTACGGCTCCCGACTACCTGGAGCTTTTTTCCGCGTTTGAGTCCGAGAGGCGCAGCAGCTATAAGGGCGACACTGCCACGCGCATCAACTACGCCATCGCCGCTAAGCGCAAGACTCTGAACTGGCGTGCAGTGTACTCGTCGCACTACTTGTACCTATGGGACTTTCAGCGGCGACCCTATTATTTTATTGGTGGGAAGTCTGCAGGAAGGTTCAATGCAGGGCCCTTGGGTAGTTTTGTATGTACCTGACGCGTGTATTTAGAGATAGAACGCTTTAAAAAAAAACATTTTCAGCCATTTTAGAGTACTCTGAAATTGTGTGTCTAATGTGCGTGACGTCTTGAAAGCACTCAACAGCCCTCGTCTGAAGTGTGTGTTCTTTTGTAGCTCAGTACATTGGACGCACGTTTAATAGTTTCGCAGAAGAACGTGAAATATTAACACTGGAACGCAGTTCAAGCCTCAGGCAGGCGGGAGCCTAAACGCGGCTGTCTGGTGCAGAAACGGCAAAGTGAAAGGATTTTTTTTTCTTGATGTTAAATGATTTTAGGCGTGTCTCGGCCATCTTGCACGATATCGCTTTCAAATAAAAAACATCTTGTCCATATTTTCCCGGGCCACGTTTTTACATAGAGTATTTTTGTAATCCTACTCGCTCTCTTGTAGCATGGTTCTTCTCCTCAATAGGCACGAGTTTTTTCGTTTGAAAGCGATACTGTGAAAGGCAGTTAAAGACACGCCTACAATCATTTAAGGGAAATCCCTAGTAAAAAATATTAAGCGCCTATGGTCACACCCGGCTCTAAGGAAACATTGTGACGGCGATGGAAAATAGCATAAACAAGCTTCCACGTGTGTTTTGCTTCCTCGGAATTTTAAGCGGTGACTATAGGGTTTTATTACACCAACCTGTTCAGAAAAAATGTAGTATTGTCTTTATAGTAAAAAAAACTGTTTTAAGGGAAAAATAAATATCGTGAACAGAGATCTGCTTACAGTAATTTTCGCTGACTTCAACAGTTACCAACGACAACATACACGTTTCAATAAACAAATATATAAACGGTCAACAAAATATTGGCTTTCATTTCTGTCCTGAAAAAAAAAACATTTACGTTCAAATAATCCATAGGTTTAAAAAAAAATAGACACAGCTGCTTTTAATAAAACCAGTATGAAAACTAGACTACGGAGACGACTGGACCCGCACTTGGTCCCGTTCGCGGCAACACCGATACGGGCGACAATAACACGCGCGACCAACGCCCCATCGCCCCTACGCGCAAGGCGCTGAACCTACGTGCAGTGCTTCGCTGTGAAAGCGAATATATTAAACAACGACTGTCGGAGTTTTTTAAAAATCTTTTCTGGCAAAATGTCGTATTCTCAAGACATCTGTGCTGAGGTACGCGCAAACGACGAATGTACAGGAAATACGTCAGGACTACTAACTCTCAAGTACTCTGCGACCACCTTCGCGAGTCGATACCAACTACGAACGCCGGTAGAAGATAGAAGAGGACAAATGCAGCACCGCGTGCGACGATCGACCGTCTCCAACTGGCCATGCGCCGTTTATCATCACTGGGACGCTACTTCCTCAGCGCGGGGAAGTACAGGCCCTTGTGACGGCTCTTGTCCTAACATTTACACATCAAGTCTAGAGCCCAGGTTGGGGACAGCTAGCCCATCCCGCCTGGCTGTCGATCAAACTGATATACTGCGGCAAGACCAGCAGTCTGTTTTGTTTATAGGTCCCCTGTGTAGCGCCAGAGGTCATGGCACCCATAACTGTTTCCTCTCCTTACCTGTCTGCGAGGGGGGGGGGGAGAGGAGAAGATGGTTCATAAAACCAGGAATTTTGAAATGCAGGGCTTGTTGAGAACCGCCGCGAAGCTCGGAGCACTCCGTGGCGGTTTTATTTTTGTTCAAGCGAAATCTAAGCCGAAAAATTGCAGTTGTCTGGAAGCAGATCGAGGAGGCAAGGCCTGCAGATAAGTTACGATTAAGAAAATATAAGTAAACTAGAATGTGTTTGTGTGTACAATTGTTATTGATTTTTAGGTTGGCAACGAGTAATAGTTAATGTATGGCATTACGAGCAGTTTGAATTTAATTTTTGTAATAATATACAGAATGATTCTAAAATCATGGGACAAACATTGAGGGGTGGTAGAGCTCACTAAAACAAACAATTATTGTATAGGAATATATTGGTGGAAGTGACGCGTTGAGGCACAAACACAAACATAACACATGACATGCAAAACATTGTTTATTTACGTCACCGCTAAATGCCTTTTTACAGCAATGTTTATAATAATTGCTCAAAATTGCTACCACCGACAGTAATGCAAGCTTGGTAGCGTCAGTGGAGTGATTGGCGAACAGATTCAAATACGCCGGGTATTTCATGCACGCGCGCAGCCAGCCGCACAGGATAGTCGAACGACGAGGTCTTCAATGGAAGCAACTGGAGTCTCGTAAATGAGGGCTTTCAAATGCCCCCATAGGAACAAATCGAGACTCGATAAAAAGGCATTTAGCGGCGACGTTGTAAATAAACAATGTTTTGCATGTCATGTGTTATGTTTGTGTTTGTGCCTCAACGCGTCACTTCCACCCATATATNAGTTTGTCCCGTGGTTTTAGAATCACCCTGCAGAAATAAGATGATAAGGTTAACAATAACTGAAGTCAAAGTTGAGTTTTGAACCTATATTGTGTTGTGTGTTGTTTGAATTTAACATTTAATAAGTGGGGACCAACAGCGATCAGTAATGTCAACTAATCTTTATATATGCTCTTGTATGACTCTAATAGCGTGTGGAGGTGTTGTGGAGCTGCTCGAGAGAAGTGCGGATAGCACGTGGAGGGGGGGGGGAGGCGGCGGGGGCGACGTGCACGCTGCCGGAGCTAGGCTTGGACTGAGGCGAAAAGCNACCTACCCTATTGCTAAGTATTAAGTGTACGTCCGAGGTAGGGACGGGTGTTTAAGTGCGTCTCAGGGCTGGGCCCCATGCACCTACAGGAGAGGGAATTTCATGCAAGGAGGCGTGCATCGCGGCAGAGAGGGATCAAGGCAGCCATGGACGCAATCGGGGACACGAACTGCATCCCTGAGTGTATCTATAGCTGAAGCTATAGCTAAGAAGGGGGATGGGGGAAAAACCGGTGAAGGCACCTTAAAAAACCCTCCCGACAAGAAAGAAGTTCAAAACTTATTCATGCATTATTAAAAATACTATAGGAGACAGCAAGTGTGGATTCCGTGCTCTTTAATATGGAGTTGAAAACCTAGGAGAAGGGGCGGGGCTGTGGGCGCAAGCGCCCTTGAGGTTGAACTGCTGTCAATATTTCTGTGCAGGCGTACCAGCACAATAATATTGACAGTTTCCCGGCGCAACCTGTTTTGTTAAAATTCCCCAACTCGCGTCCCGGGCCCATAAGAGAACGCGGCCGGCCGGGATGGGTTGAAAGTTTTTGTTTGATCAAACCGCCATGCAGCGAGGCGAGTCTCTTTAAAGCGGCCCGACGACGAAACAGGAGGGAAGGGACCCCCTCGCCGAGGTGACAGAAAATCCATACAATCTCAGCCAACAGCAGAGGACGGGTGGTAGGCGCGTGTCATTTAGAGGACGGCGCCAACACGCCGAGGAGAGGCTGCGTCGACACGTGCTCGGCTCCGCGGAGACGAGACGAGGCTCGTGCGTCCCCGGATACGCAATGTCGTCTCGCGAGCGAGCGAGCATCGCACTCAGGCGAGTTGTAGTGAGTGGCCTAGCTTAAGGTGGCCGCCTGGTTGAAGGCATTTTGCGCTAGGGGCGACTGAGACATGCGCACCAACACTCTCGTCGCCTCTACACGCAAAGCATCGCACTGGCGTGCAGTCTTGCCGCCGATAACGCGCCTCTATGAGACTTCCAGTTGATGCCCTACCATATTATGACGTAATAATAAAAATAAAGGTTAGATGCACGTCCCTATTACTTTTTTTAGTGTTCTGTACCGGAATGTTCATACATAAAATGACAGTGAAAACACCCGTTTGAGACATTTTCACCATCACAAAAACATACTTTAGAGAGAAATGGAGAAACTGAAAAACGTATAGAGAAGCGTAACGTTTCGTAAATGTTATTCGTAAGCAGACCTCACTCAGACACGTTGGACGGTTTTTCAATGAAACTTTTTCTGCTGGAGCTGTGCACGCCGCGCGGCGGCCACATTAAGGCTCCCGCCTACATGGCACTTGAACTGCGCTGCAGAGTGTTTGAAATACTCTTTTTTCCCACGAAACTATTAAACGTGCGTCCAGTGTGCTGGTCAACGAAAATAACATTACACATCAGACGAGGACTGTTGGGTGCTTTCAAGACGACACGTACTTCAGAAACACCATTTTAGAGTTCTCCGAAATGGCTCAAAAGTGCGTTTTCAAAGTGCTGTATCTCAAAATGTTCGCCAGACAGGGGCGAACCCAGGAATGTATTTAAAAAAAAANATACAAATACATATTTTTGAAAAAGAAAAAAAAACTATAATATTAAAATTTATTAGTTCAAAGCAAAAAATATTTACGACCAATGGGGTAATATACAGAGACGGAATAACAAAATGCTGTAAACCTCCTTTGTGTTCAAGTAGGATTACAAATTTCTCATATGTGAAAAAATTAAAGGTTATTAGTTTACTTATGTTGTGTTATAAAAATTATTTATTATCAATGGGCTAGTACACATATATGGAACCACAGAATGCTATAAACATCCTTCACGTTCAAGGAGAATCACACATTTCTTATATTTAAAAAAATTAAAGTTGTAATTTTTTACATGTTTGATATTTATCTTAATTTCGGGGTGGAGGATATGTACAGATATATCTCAACCCCCCTCTCCCCTTTCTGGCTTCGCCCCGGGAATCAGATACATACAAAATTACTCAAGAGCCCTGCACTGAACTTCCATACAGACTTTCCATTATTAAAATAATAGGGTCACCGCTGAAAGTTCTATAGGTGCACGCAGTACGACGAGAATACTGCGCGCCAGTTCACAGGCTTGCCCTTAAAGGCGATGGGGCACTTGATGGGCATGGCAGTGTCGCCCTTATCGCTACCGAGCTTCTCGGCATCACGCGCGGAGAAAATCTCTAGGCATTTTATTTTATATCTGTAAGCACTAACCATTCAACCTGTACATCCATTATTTGGAAGTACTCTTTCCTTGCATTAAAAAAATTATACCGCATTGTTTCTGCGTCATGGCCTGTCAAAATCACAAATTTAGTGTTTTCGGAACGTAAAAATAAAATAAACTAAAACATTTACAGAAAATTTAAAAGCTATTAGAGGGCGGTTTAAAATTTTAAAATTATCAAAATAAAACAAATATGAGGTAAAATTGTTACGTAACAAAACTTGTGTTATGAGAAAATACGTATTTCAATAATATTTCAGCAACTTGCTTTGTGAAATAATTATTGTGAGCACAGTAGGCCTACATTTTCTTTATTCCAGTGACCTCGCCTTTATGTGTATATAAACGTTTTAAACAAGCAAACCTAATATGGCGGCGATTTGGTAATTTCTATTGTGTAATTTATCAGCTTTGAAGCTGATAAAACGCAAAACGCAAATTACAAAAATACGTCATAGATTTTCTAGACAAAACGCAGGTCACGTGACAAAATGGGGCACGGCCGCAGTAGAACTTTAGCAGGGCTTCAGAAAAGTTGGAAGTAACCATGAATGGACTTTACAAAAAATATACTGCCATGGAAGAGTTGACTAAAAACAAAGAATTAGCCAAATGTTTTATACGAAATGTAGTACTGCAAACCTCACAGACACCGACACTGAAGAAAAATGGCAAAATATATACTGGTAAAGTTCTTGGGTGTAAAGGTGACGAGCCTAAAACAAAGAGATTAATATTAAGGTAACGGCGAGAACACGCAAATAGAACCGCATCACAAAAAGACCGGAAAAGGGAAGCTAACTGACTGGGACATTGCGGCAGGGAATTTACTCAGAAAACCGTAATAGAGAGAAAATAAATGGCTTGTGGGGAAGAGGAAGAAGGATGGAAATGACGAGGGACGGAAAATGCAGCACATGGTGAAAACTATCATACACACACACACACACACACACGCATATATATATATATATATATATATATATATATATATATATATATATATATAATTATATATACATANATGTACACGCGCGATAAGGCAATAACTTTGGATACGTAATCAAGCCGTAACCGAAGCCAAAAAAAAAAAATTATTTACATATGCTAACAAAAGAGACGTAAACACAAACTAATAGGTTAGATTTATAGATGTTACTGCACAATTCTGTAGGAATAGAATAAATCAGTGGAGAGTTGTTAACGTGATACACCCTTTAGTTTTTATGTAGTCGAGCATACTTCCCATATATCGTTACCTTACACACAAACTACGTCCCTGGAACAAATAATTACGTCGTATTTAAACTCATCAGCGTGATTTTCGTTTACACTGTTATCCAATGTGTCTATATGACTCCCGGAAATTTCTGCTTTCTACACTGTGCACAAAAAGTTTAGCATACTCTCCACTGGGATCCGAAGAATGAACTTACCAGCTTTTTCAGCTGACATTAACTGCATAGAGAGTTTGTGGTCCTTCCTCAAACGGACGATTTCAAACTGTGCACAACCACGAAATACCATTCAGCCTTAAAAAAACATCTGCAATTGGGAATGGGACTTGTTTTCGGCATGCCTCGTCGGATACGAGCGTGCCTCAGGAACCGTGGAGGTGCTACGCGTTATTGACGTTTGTCAATTCGCCTGAGAAGACCATCTGTGTTGTTATTGTAACCGGTGAGATACCTTTGTTTAAGTTGTTTTTTCAGTTTATGCTTTTTGTTTGTTTCATACTGGGATGATGTAAACGAGTATTGTGCTATTTTCCATTTTATGTGCTATATAACACGAAATGTAAACTACTTTTGCCAATATAACATCCTGGATTCTGATGCTAAACTTTTTGTGAGCAGTATATACAAATCTAATTACGATACGGCAAATCAAAAGCCAAAATAGAACAAACATTACAATCCCGAGAATTCTGTCACAGGAAACAAAATACAGAGCATTCCTGTCTGTTTCGTAAACGCACCCGGAAAATTTGGAGAAAAAAAATCACTTTGATATAGCTACAAAAAATATTACAAGCTTTTTGAGTTCACTGAATTTTTATGTGAAACGTGAAGGTAAATCACTTTTGCAATACCTAATTCCGATATATTCAAAATAGTCATAAGTAAATGCTTACTTGCAGTATTATGTTGTTTTACCAAATACTATTATTTTTTTCTTACAACCTGGAACACTTTACATTTAAATAAATATAATTAAAATATATTTAAAAATATTTTAAGGAAGATTTTTCCGAAAGGACTACAGTGCTTATTCTTCAGAAGCGAACACAAAAACATTTAAATCATATTGTTAAGTGTATAAAGGAAGTACATCAACTGAACTGTGTGCGTCTTTACTTCATATAACTGATTATTCTCAGTTCGGTACTTTAAATATATGCTTGTTTTCATTTATTTCCCATGGCTTCACAAACAATATCAAATGCTCTTCTATACACAGTAAATTATGCACAACATTAAAGACACACATAAAATGAAACTGAGCTGATGGTAAACTCCAACTTCCCGTGTATCCATTTTCAGATTTGCTTCCCTTTATTGACCGTTCTCCGCGTGAAAAACAGCACTAAAATTCGGCTGACCCAATGGGTTTGCTGGCTAGAATGCTTGAACGTCTGTTATTGGTCTGTAAACGACTAGGACAATGTAACAAAAAGACAGCCGAATATAACAAGGGTTCTCTGCTGCAGGAAAAGACCATTTCTTCGGTTTAACGTTCCGATATGAAAAAGGCAACAGCTACTTCACAAACTTAAATAAAACAAAAGTCGATAACGAATAATAGAATTTAAATTACGTACGCAAATGTGGGCACGGCTATAATGTATTATTCAGACAAAAATTTCGTACGGCGTTCTGCAGTNTATTATTCAGACAAAAATTTCGTACGGCGTTCTGCAGTATTGTTTACTAATCATGGTATACTAACTTCAATCCAGTTACAAGTTGCTATTTTATCTCTACATTTCTTTTTTTAAAAAAATATCACTCAACTTAATTTGTAGCAGAAACTAAAATAATTTTAATGCTCATAAAACAAAGTTATTCAATTATAACTATACGTTTCCCTTCCCTCCCTCGACTTCCATAGAGATGACTGCCCTTACATGGCGTACGTGGGCGAGGCAAAAGGAACCACAGGATGTGATGTAACAGTGTCCTTGATTGGTGAGTTTGGCACCGGAATGCACGCCACCGTACGACCCGCGACAATGAGCACAGGCCACCGACCGCGGAGCCACATTACTGGCATCTGAATATTTAAAAAAAGGGCTGCAAAACAACAAAAACTGATGCTTTATAATCAACGAAATCGCGCGGGTAACTTCCACAACTGTACATTACTGATCCGCCCACAGGAAATTTGAGCTCCCAAGGCATGAGTTCCTAGTGCAATCAATCGATTCTACAGGCAACAAAAATTATTTATTTAAATTTTGGAAAAAAAAAATTATCGCTACTGTTGAGTGCGGCATAGTAACAAATGGAGGTATTTGAATGGCCTACGCGAACTTGGAAGAAGCAAATTTAGGTGCTGAAGCAACAATCGAAAGCGGGAGGAAATCTCAAAAACTGCTATCGGCGACTAGTCTGAAGCAGACCAGTCGCCGATAACAAGAAGTCGCTAGTTGCATCATGTAGGTTTCTCCATGGAAATACACATATTTTGTAGCATATTAATTTGTGACTGTGGAAGTATTAAAACAGTCGCCGTCCAAACTCTTGAGCCGCGTTGCATTATGTTTGAAATAATTTTTTTGGCGAAACTATTAAACGCGCTCCAATATGTCTACCAACGAAAAGAAAATATACTCCAGACGAGGACGGAATGGCACTTAACATCACGCATGTTATAAATATGTATTATATTGGTGCCCTTTAAAATGGCCTTTTCATACTGCCGTAACTTAAAACATATTACCCGAACACAAGCGAAAATACGACGTGAGCATGAATTGAAATAAACCCCACAGGTATACGCAACACGACGAGACACAGGCACGCTAGTTCCGAGTCTTGCGCTTAGCGGCGATGGCACGCTTTTTTTAATGTGGCAGTGTCGCCCTTATCACTCCCGCGCTTCTCGGCCTCAAACGAGAGGAACGGCTGGTCTTAGAACTCGCTCTACAAACTTAATAACGTAATTTTTTACATGTTGAATCTCAAAATTTGTAAATTTTGAGGAATCTAGTTATTTGGAACATAATAAAAGCTGTTACTTTTTTTTTTGGACCACAGGTAGTTACGTAAGGAAAGACCCTTCACGCCAATACACAAACACAATTGAATCCGTCGACATTCAGCACATAAAAATTACAAGTTGCCTAATCTGTAGGATCTAGTACGATCAAAGTAAATGAAAAACTCAACAAATAAAATAGACCCCATACAGCATGGCGCGCCAGTTTACAAAGTGGAACCTACATACTCGACGGCCCTCGAAGTGATGAACTCCGTAAAGCGACCGTCGGCAGAGGACGGAACGACGAGATATTATGCAAAAAGGAAAAACGGCAGAACCCAAAGAAAACCCATAGGTAACGTCCACCAAAACTCTCAAAGTGTGTTCTAATGCGGGCTTTCACCGGCTTGACATATATTCCGAATCGTAACAGTGCGATGCAGGTGCTCGTGGTACAAGGTTAAAAAATGTCCATAAATTAACGTAAATGATCTAATGAAAAGTGTCGTTAAAATGCGGTGAGCGGGCCGTAATAACGAAACTCGAAAATGCCCAGCGTATTTATGCAATACAGTACCTCTATTTCTCTCTCTCTCTCTCTCTCTCTCTCTCTCTCTCTCTCTCTCTCTCTCTCTTCGCTGGGCGCGAACGTTGCTAACACAATACGAAGCGGTCAAACACAGAAATTTAAAAAACTATGAATCAGCAAATTTATAGAAAGTTATGTACACTAACGAAATTGTGTTAGTGTGTAAGTGAGATTCCGTGAAATAGTGCAAATACTTCCGTACATTAACTGAATTGATGATACAAGTGTTAATAAATTAGCCTACAATACTTTTCCTTAATTTTACAGAAAGTCTTAACAACAAAGAGCTGGTGGTCTTTAGTATGCCTGTAATTGTTATTCCACCCTCTTTCACTTGTCCTCATATAGTCCTCTAGTTAGTACACATTGCAGTGTAGGCTTCGAGGATGCCAAGATCTGCGATGATGTTGCGGTAGGTCGGCTGCTGGACTTCTTCAGATACGCCTGTCATCACGTTCTGCTGTTCAACGTGCCGAGTCAGAGCCTTACCTACACAACGAATAGCCTTGGGGCTGAGTGTTTTAAACTATAGTAGCGATGCTGTATCTTATCTGAACCGATTGCTACAGTCACAGCTTGCAATTCTGAGTAAACAGGACACGCGCGAAGGTTGTTTATACTACTGTCCAACGCGCGCGGACTCCTGCACTGGCCTACCTGGTTGTGCGCGGTCCCGCTCTCCACGTCTCGGCACACNTACTGTCCAACGCGCGCGGACTCCTGCACTGGCCTACCTGGTTGTGCGCGGTCCCGCTCTCCACGTCTCGGCACACTGCAACGTTCTTTGCACTCGACAACATCCGCAACTGTGCCTTCGCTGCGTTGTCAGAGTCCTCAACTCCACCGTTGCGACATCTAACGCCCTGTACACCGTGGGTTCCCGTGAAGCAATGAAGACGCCATTATAATCATACTCCTTACCCGCTACCTACGGAAAACGGATTCTCAATCTTAGCCTGTTTTCCGGACGCTTCATTTTTCTGTCCGAGAGTGTATATTTCGCTTCATGCTTGCAGGACATGCCAAGTGTAGCTGAAATTCGTTCCCTGAGACATTTAAGTTACAGTCATGCTATTGATTCCCTTGTTTCGTAACATAAGCTAACGATCACGACGAGCTGTTGCAAGGGACATGAAGGTGCTGGGTCACGACGGAGTTACATCAACGTGTGAAACGTGACAATAGGCGTATCTTATCATACTGGCTCAGGCACACAATCAGGTGTGTATTTGCATGACCTTCCTTCCTAACAGGTGTAAGTAGAACAGCGACAGATAAACAAGTAAAACTGCAAAAACCACGAGAACTGCGGAACAGTATTAACGTTTTTAACGCCAGCGAACGTGTGCTTTGGGTCTCCTTGGAAAACTACGAGGGACAAATCACTCCCTCTGATGATGATTGAAAGTGCACCAGCTGATTTCAAAATGCGATTCAGGCATGAAGTAATCCCTTCAATGACAGTTGGCGATTTTAGGGAGACCTGGTCTTGACGGAGATACTTAGTTCATAAGTAACTTTTTATTTGTCCAAAATAGCGTCATGAAGATACAGCTTGCAGAAAAAAAAATATCCTTCCTACACTTCATTAACTTTCCAGTCGCATCCGGTCCACATCCCATCGCTGTAGAAGACTCGAAGATTGCTTGTCGACCCGAAGTCGTACGTGTCCTTCAACCTTCGAAGCATGCTGAAGTAGCACAATTTTCCTGATTCTTTCTAACTCCAGTACGGGGTAAGGGGGGGGGGCGCTATCACACCCTCCTCTTCTCGCCGTTCCACAAAAACGAACGTGGCACCGAGCCCCGACAGTTCCGATCACAACCAGCCGTTCATCTCTCTTCTTTTACACTGAAAGGGAGTCAAATGTCTAGATTATAGGATGACTAGGATGACGTCACCGAACACGTAACTGACACCAGAGGCGTTTACGATTCTGTGGCGTCATGTCTCACTCGCTTTCTTGGGGTCGTGTATTCAATTCCGGCCGAATATGCTATGCCTATGCTGGTGGCTGTTTTCCACCCTCATTTGATTAATATCGTGAATAGCATAAATGTATTATAGTACATTCACATTACCATTATTATACAGCTGACTGTACCAACAGGAACTTATATTGTTCTGCGAACAAAACTACAAATTCTAGATCTGAATCAGTAATTTAAACCAGTGTAATTGTTCTTACTGAAACTATGTATATACTTAATGAGCTGTTTAAGCAATGGCGAATTAGTATACTGTAGTGAGGTTTTAGTGACACGCCTGTGTAATTCGCTACGAATTTTACTGATTACAGTGAAGCCGTTTCACCACATCTGCAATCAAATTCATTAATTTTGGACAATTCTAACAATTTCGAATTTAGAGTTCAGATTTTAATACAGTTTTGTTGTGATGCTGTAATCAAATAATATTATTTCGAACCAATTTGGTTTAAATAAATTTTTGAACTTTATTGACACTATTCAAATCAACATTCTGCTGGGTAAAATATATCTTTATCTTGGCGTTGCGTTCATTGCTACGGTTGTAATATACGCACACACTTCCAGAGAAGCAGTTGATATTTCTACCAATGCTGCAGGTTCTGAGTGCGTTTTCCTTTTACATAAAGTCGGTCACTAGCAAACACAGTAGTCTATTAGTCTTTCGTCAAGACTCTTCACAAATTCGCATTGCCCTTTAGGCTGACAGTTACGGCCATTACTCATCACGAAGCACTCCCACGCTACCTTCACTGATGTACGTCCTGACGCGTTTTAACTCAAACTGGCGAATCGTATGCCCGTCATTCCTTATCACACTGCACTAGGCACTCTCCCGAAATCACAGCCATGTTCCACTGTCCCAACTGCGAAAAGGATTATTATAATTTTTTTTTTCTGGGCTGTACATCTCAGCACCTTTCTGGCAACTTCAGGTGCGCCGCCGATAGGATTCTGACGGGGCGTAAGTGCAGGAGTTACCAGTAGCAGTGGCGCACCTGATACCTGGTGATACCTGGCGCACCAGGTATCACCAGAGAGCGAGGGCGAACATGGCAGAGGTGGCCCTACTGTAGAGTTGTCATACGGATATCATTGTAAGCAGTTCTACCTATTCTAATATATATATATATATTGAATATTATTATGTATAAATTTTTTTACGGCAGAAATGAAAGTGGATATTTTGTTGCCCATTTATAAATTTGGCAATTGGAACATAAATGTCGTCGTTGAAAAGTGTCAAAGTNAGAGGTGGCCCTACTGTAGAGTTGTCATACGGATATCATTGTAAGCAGTTCTACCTATTCTAATATATATATATATTGAATATTATTATGTATAAATTTTTTTACGGCAGAAATGAAAGTGGATATTTTGTTGCCCATTTATAAATTTGGCAATTGGAACATAAATGTCGTCGTTGAAAAGTGTCAAAGTCGGTAAAAAAATTTATCTTCAAGTATAGTCTATTCACGGTAAAGTGAAGCACTTTTTACGGTCCTGCTATTTTTTTTTCCTTTATGCAAATTTCTATATTTCCGTCAATTTTTAATATAAACATTGCCACATGACCAATAAATATAGTACATACAGTCCACCAATCCCAAAAGTTAACGTCTGAAGCTGCCATAAAATATTTTATTGGTGGTTAGTGCCTATTTGAAGGAATCTTAAAAAGTGCTCACTTTTCTGTGAATAGCCGACAGCCCTCTGTTGACGATATTTATTCTTCTATAAACCAGTGTTTTAAACTGTTGGTACAATGCTGAACAAGGTGAATTGTAATGAACGTGTTTGTTTACATTTCAATTTTCCAACAGACCCACCCTTTTACATGAATAAAGTGCTATGCCTGAATTGTAGGTACTCTAGTTGCATTGAAACTATGGCAAACGTTCTTTACCGGGGATTACTAGGTGAAGACAGTCAACGCAAAACGGACCGCTCGGTGTTAATGAGAACCTAACACGGACCATTTCGTTAGCACCTCTTCCATTCAAGTAGCAAAATGTACGTATAGGCTGTTCACGGTAAAGTGAGCACTTTTGAGGCCCTAGTTATTTTTTTCCAATTAGCTATTTTTTATCCTTCCACCAATTTTTTTAAAAATAAATATTCCAATGTAAGTAATAAACACAGTGTATAGATTTCACCGGACTCAAAAGTTAACGTCTACAGCTAAAATAAATTATATTTATTGGCGATTATTCTAAAAGTGCTCTGTTTGCCGCGAATAGCCTATATATTGATTTAAGTACACATTTAAACGGTTTGCCACCGTAAAAACTTGGCATTAGCGTAATAGAAAACTTGATATAAAAATTTCTAGTTGCAGAAAAGTTTACATGCATTAATAAAACGAATAATAAAATGTACTTGGCGGCCGGCCTAGCGGCAAGCCACGGACCGCCAGAGATCCGCGTGCCACGGTTTGAGACCACTGCACGGTTTACACTGTCATTTATTTTGTATTTCTACAAGGAATTCTTAAAAAAATACTAGTGCCCACAGATATTGTTGTAACACTAAAAATAAATTAGAGTAAGTTTCACAAAACCTTACCGTGGAATGTGTAAAATTAATGTTGAATTTTAACAAGCAAGTGTTATAGATTTCAAATTTATCGTACAAACATTGAGCTACATAAAAATTTTGTACGTTTTCTAAAATAATGTTTTGTAAATATACAATATTTCAGCTGTAGAGCTACAAGAAAATATTTGGCAACTAAGTTTCCAAAGAATTGTGACAAGTACAGAAAATTGTTGCAGTGTACAAAGTTTACTGAATATATATATATATTTTTTTAGTGACGCTTAACCCGACCCAATTTACAAGGAATATGTGATCGATGATGATAACGCGTTGATTAGTCACTTTCACGACGCGCTTATTCGAACCGCCCAGCACAACCGACGCGAACAAATTCGTAACGATCCATCTTCTTTTCCCCTCGTCGCATCCATCACAAGTATCGGGGACACGGCCATGAAGTAGGAAAATTACCCAACGCCCTGCATTAACATTGAGACTTCGCCAAACGAGTACAAATGTTTGCACCGACACCCGAATTCCAGCGCAAATAAAACATACAAGGTAACATGTACACTGGCGTGCCTGTCGACAAAAACACATGGAACTACACTACCAACAGAACGCACCAGACGAGAGCAAAAACTATGTGACGTACGTCAAATAAAACCGAGGGAAGGGTCTAAAAATGTTAGCAATGTATCGCCGCGAATAGGCTTTTACTAACTGCGAGGGGCCGCGGTGGCTGAGCGGTTACACTGCTCGCCTCCCACCATCCCCAGCCGGTTCACTCCGGATTTTCGCAAGTGGCAATCATGCCGAACGATGCCGCTGGTCGGCGGGTTTTCTCGCGGATCTCACGTTTCCCCCGCCCTTTCATTCCGGCGCTGCTCCATACCCACCTCACTTCACCCACATCGGCTCCCGACACTTCGATGTTAAGAGCCGCCCAAATCTCCACTCACTCACTAACTGCGAGTACGAACGATGATTGCGATCGTCGTAATAAAGTACACAAACTTTTATTTTTAACTCTATGTAAATTGTAGGGTTACTAAAATTCCCGCAATACTCTCAAAATAGCTGCACGATCATTTGTCAAAATCCTTGCCAAGTCTTGCGTGGAGTAGTCATGTTAAAAAAAGTAGATTTCGTCTGAATGATACGTTGAGAACAGTGACTAGAAATTGTAAATCAACCCCACTATCATGGCTACCAAAGCTGGCCAACGTAACAAGATCCACTACTTCCGATGACAAAAGGCGACAACGCAAGAATACGAGAAAAAAATATAGTTTGGTTCGAAGTGAAGAGATTTGGGCGGCTCTTAACAGCGAGGTCTTGAGAGCCGATAGTTCGGTACGAGACTTGACAAATTCATGACACGCTAAAACGAACACGGGGCTGATTGAAATGTACAAAATGTTTGGGGAGCATTCAACTGACAGGAGGACTGGAGGAAGCTACTGACTTTCTCCGGGCAGGATATAAAGGCCCTACTGGATCCAACCATACTTCTTCCCGGAATGACTTAATCAAGGAATGAAGGATTTTCTCGCCCGAGTTAGCCAGAAGCAAGGCCACGCTGTACAGATGGGGGATGGTCGACAATCCTCAGTGAGACAGCGGAGCTCCAGAAATGTCATTATAATATACAGAGTTTTACACAATACCGCATCGTCGAGATTAAGTTAAAATAAGGCGAGCAACCGTGATTATTTCCATGATTCACCATGAAGCACCTTCCTTTTTCGTGATTAACTTTTTGTCTAAGTCTGTTGGTCGAATTTAGATGTATCGTGTATAATACAAGATTCACAAACTATGAAATACAAATCATTATAACAATACTTAATTTTTATTAAAGTCACCCCTGCAACAATTAGCTAGTTGCCTGCAGTCGTTAGGAAAAACTACAATAATTTGAAGAAATGCCATACAAAAAAAAAAAAAAAACTATAGGATAGGCTGTCAAGAAAAGGTAATGTCATATAATGAACTGAGACTTGAATAAAGATAAAGCCGGAATTTGCTTCCAAATCCACACAGTCGCCGACTATCGTGGCTAAATAGCCATAAGGCGCTACTTTCAGACCACAAGGTGACCAGGTTCGAGAGGCGGGTACATCATCGACCTCAGTATTGTTTGTACTTGTGAAGTTTCATGATACGGGCGCTGCAGCAATGCCACGTCGACATCACAAAACGGAACACCACGTGTTCACGACAACCGACACACACTTACACGACTTCAACCAAGGTAAACACACCCTGGCCACCTCGACACCAAAAACGATTAAATCTGGCAATTTCCGAGATTGTGATCCGCCGGGTATCAAGGGGCGAGACGGTAAAAACTCTACTTCCTTTATAACTGCCGTTTAAAATTTTCCCGATTGACGGATGATACAAAGTTGGCTGTGGAAGCAAAAAGAAAAAAAAAAAGATAAAAGGTAGCATCAAATCGCTGGAGAGCACATGAATTTTATTGTCCCTTTTACATATTTCATTTTAACTACATATGTAATAAATAACGACAAAACAAATGTTGGATCTCATGGCGCTAGATTTGCATAAAATAAATTATATCGCAGTCATTTTGGCATGTACCATACCAGTTATATGGCATATCCTTGAAAGCCCTCAAAAGACCAGCGAGTTGCCAATTGCTGGAACATGTATGAGAAGGGCAGTCATGTGTATTTCCGTCAGCCTATAGAGAAGTAATAATAAATATAATTAACAATAATCTTCATTTTTATGCACCAAAACTGATGAAGATCTTAATGTAGCCAAACAGAAGCCTGGAATGAATAAGAGAAGACTGCTAAGGAATTAGCACCCCAGACGGCCGGCTGGGATCAGTAACAAAACAACTTAATTGAAAATGGTACCTAATAATGTGCCGATGACAAAGGAAGCTTGCAAACAAAAGCACGATTATGAAATGCAGTACGCCTAACGATCGAAAAAGGTATTTGGACGTCCCTACTGGGAGAGAAATTTAAACAGAATGTAGATACTTGAAAAGCTTTATGACAGGAAAGGACCGGGGCGTGAGAAAGAGTGAGAAAGGCCTTTTGGTCTTTCTTTAAAGAGTGGAAACTAAAAAAATGTAGTCTTTTTCTATATGAGCATGAAACGTGGACGGTCATGAAAAGAGAACAGGAGAGAACCAAATATTTTTAAATTTTGTATTTGTTTAAAAAAAGTTAATTACCACTTAGAAAATATGTTAATTATCTCTTACAAGATTTAATAATGAAAATTTAGTGAGGGAAAATAGGTGGAACGAATAAAATGAGTAAAGAAATTAAATATAAACTAACTGGCAATATTACGAGACCTGATGTCAATACGGTGACATATAATACAGGGCACTATGGAATGGTCAATAAATAAATCCGTTCTGGGGAATGACAACTTATGAGTGTGCGCAACATATTTAAATAACAATATACCGCAGTTTCTGCAAGTTTTGTGGGCAAATGTTATGTTGGAATGATCCATGTCTGCTGTGCTACTTTCGCAGCTGTAAGCGCGGCCAGTACATTGTATTGCGACCCAAGACATTACGATAAAGTAATAAGTATATACTGTTCGCGGCTTAATAGCGTTGGCTACTAAAAAAATTATTTGATATTTGTGCCACATACAGTTTAACTTAGTTATTACTGTTTCCTAGCAAAAAAAAAAAAATTCACTCATAGCTTTTGCGTGAATACACAATTTTAATATTTTATAAATGTACAAATAACGAAAACTCATTTACATACAAAAATTGGATAATTTACACAGAAAGGAGATGCTGAGAGCTTAGTCAAGAAATCTATAAAATCGTACAAACAAAAAATTGTTGAAAATAAGGAAACTCTTGCATATATTTGATTTGTGACTGCACCGAATTTTTGTAAAATAACTTCTGCTAAACATCCCTTAAAATGAATTAAGACAAGACCTTTCAGTTGCCCTAGTTAATTTCTGTTTTGCAATTACTTTGGTTTATTTTATTTGTACATCACAAAAACAGTGAAGTTTTAAATTTGGCATGTAGTTTTGCGAAAATCGTGCACTTAAAAATAATACCCGAAGAAATTATTTTACGAGTTAAACGGTATGTGGTACAAAAATTAAATGCATTTTTTTCGTGGCCAACGCCCTTAAAGGACGCCGTCTGCCCAGGAACACAAACAGATCGCACAGCTTCAATCGTACAGTTGCAGTTTAAGAGTACGTGGGACATAACTTAACGTTAAACTTGCTGACTGCAATATAACGATCTCTGGCAGCCAGCATTGGAAAACCAAGAAACGGCAACACAACCACATACAGGGGTTGTGATAAACCAAGTGAATGTTCACAGCACAGCTATGACAAGTTTGGTTGTAAAAAAACTGTGGACATACCAAACTAATTAGTATGAAATACTAGGCCAAAAAAAAAACCGGACATTTTTGATTCACATGAAAATTCCTACCGGACGCCAAAAAATGCTTTAAAAGGAGATGTCCTCATTTTGACGTACATCTGGTAATCTAAGCGTAAACGTTTGTCCGTTAAGACTACGTGGGTAGTAACAGGGATTTCCGACCCCAAAGATTGAATTCAAAAGTCCTTTTCAAACGCAAACCAGCTGTAGGAGAAAAGTTGACGGGTAGTATTGGTTGGCGCTGAGAGCGAGTTTTGTGGCTCAGCTTTCAGAAAGGATAACACGATAACGTCCGATACGCGTATTGATTATCGAAACGATAATACAACTGTTGAAAGTAACGTCATAAAACGTTACTCGCTGGTAGTATCTACATAACAAACACTTGAAAAATAATTGCATCGGGAGCACTTCAAATCACTGTTCGTGGTAAAACCATACAGTTAATATGGTGTAGAGTGACCACGCTAGCTGCTCAAAACCAGTCTCCGTGTCCCAACATTGAACTGTTTTTGTGCCAATAAGACTATCATAAACGACGTGGTTAGCTTTGAGGTTAGAACACTGTTTATGTCAACAAGTGCTTTGGGATGTTTGTATACTTCCTCTAACCAATGTTTAGTGCAATTATATTAAATTCCAATTTTAAAAGTATTATATTCATATATATGTGCTTTGTCTTTTGAAAATTCGCGCTCAAAAATGTTGACCATGTGACTTTGAAAGTTGTATTGGTGTGGGGTAGGTCATGCTGGGTGAAAGTGTAGACGACGACAAATCTGCCTAACTCATTTTTAGAATATTATTATATTTTAGTATTTTGTAGCGTTCAATTTTGATGCCGTCCATAGTCACTTGGTCAAGGATGGTTGCGATTAGTTAATTTAGTATTTTTATTTAATTTCGTTACACACTAAAAACTAAATACTAAACAACTACATAAGTCATAATTTAAGTCGATTAATTCTGGTCAAGTGACCTTTTAATAAACTTTAGTGCCAATTCCAACACGGCCTTAGTGTAGCGTAGTGAGTGAGCGAAGAAATTTGGGCGGCTCTTAACATCGAGGTCTCGAGAGCCGATGAGGGTGAAACGAGGTGAGTATGGAGCAGTGCCGGAATGCAAGGACGAGGGAAACGAGAGATTCCCGAGAAGAAAACCCGCCAACCAGTGGCATCGTCCGTCACGATTCCCACGTGCGAAAATCCGCCGGGGATCGAACCCGGTTCGCCTTGGCGGGAGGCGAGTAGTCTAACCACTACACCGCCGCTGCTCCGTGTAGCGTAGTGTAAGGGCAGGCGGCAGACATGAACACAAATCGCAAGCCGTTCGTGCAGAAGAGGGACAGGCTTGAGGCTAGGGCCTGCGGTCGCGAATTTTCCGGCAGCTGTGCTCATAAGGGAAGGGCGCGGCATGCCATCTGGACTCAGACCCCCCCCCTTTTTTTTTGCAGCCTCTTTGCGGTAAGGCGGGCACACGTGGCCCCCGGAACACTAGGGCGCGTTTTACACGAACGTAAACCTCCGAGCTTCTTCGCACAAACGTCCGTGTTGCAACCTGTGTCGGTTCGCCTTGTATTGGCCCGCCCTGCCACGCCGCCGTGAGTAAACCGCGACCCGCGCTTGCTGCGTCGGAACAGCTGGTGGCGATCTGCGATTATCAAAAAATAATGACAGAAATGTACAGTTTTTTCCCCCGAAGACCACGGTCCTGGCTAGGTCAGAGAGTTTTGCTTGACGGCGAGGGCGAAATGGGGTGTAAATTAAGCAGCGGCAGAATGCACAGGAGGAGGAAACAAAAGTAACACGAGAAAACTCGCCAGCCAACGGCAACGTCTGCCACGTTACACACGTTCGAAAATCCGGGTGACCCCACCGGGAATCGAAACCCGGTTCACCTTGGTGGGAGGAGAGTGATCTGACCACTGCGCCTCCGCGGCCCCATCGTCGGTGTAAACAGGCGAAATAGTTCCGTGAACCTGCACGCAACGAAAAATCGTTGTACAATTATATATCCTCAAAACTATTTCAGTTGAATTTGCAAAGACGCACATGCCGGGCTGTTCGGAAACAATATTTACCCAATGTCCACTGCCCGCATTCAACTCTCCTTGCCCACTATTGTATGGGACATGATAGAACCGCAAGTAATCAGGGACGTGGATTTGGCTCTGCATTTTCTCTCCAGAATATCTTTCTTAAAATGCAAACATTTCACACACCTACTTTAAGGTGGCCGCCTGGTTGAAGGAATTTTGCACTGCTGAGGCCTAAAAGAGTGGGAACGCTAGGGGCGACCGAGACATGGGCGTCAACTCTCTCATCACCTCTACGCGCAAAGTACTTGAACTGGCGTGCAGTCTTGCCGTCGATAACGCGCCCTTTATTAGACTTTCAGCGGAGAACCTACCTTTTTAAGAAGACGTGATAATAAAAATAACGGTTGGATGCACGTCTCTGTTTCTTTTTTAATGTTTTATACCAAAATGTCTATCCCTAAAAATGACTGCGAAAACATCCGTTTGAGCCATTTTCACTGTCACAAAAACATGCTTTAGATAGAAATGGAGGAACTGAAAAACGTATACAGACGCGTAACGTTTCTTAAATGCTATTCGTAAGTTAACCTCACTCAGACAAGTTGGACGGTTTTTAAATAAAACTTTTACTGCTGCAGATCTGCACACCGTTCGGCTGCCTACCCAGGCGGCCGGCCACCTTTTAAAAGTTAAGGCAAACATTGATTGCCGAATATTTAAACGCGTTATAAACAGCAATCAACAACTTCATTCTTCCCTGGTTAGTAGAATACTTACTGCCAAAGCGACAAATACCCAGTACTCGTCAAACAAATCATTAGTGATCACCGGTTGCCTAGTAAAATGAGACGGGAGATGGAGAAGGTGAAGTGACAGGCTGGTACAAATGACTTTCGGGGTCCACGAGTAAAGCGAAACGTCAGAGTTGCCACAGAGTAAATATATACACAGGAGCGAAGTGGCGTGGCTGTTCGTTTGATGTAGACGAACTCATCCTCTGATTGGTTGTGCGAGGGTCTGGGAACAGGCCGTGAGTCTGACTGGCCGCCGCGCTCTGCGAAATGCACCCTATTGGCTGGGCTACTGGCAGGCAAGTTCAGGAGTTCGTGTATTCTTATTTACTCCGTGGTGATGCTGTAGACTTGAACGACGATGTAAGTCGAATGTGCCTTGCTCGTCACAAGAATACACTACGAAGAAATTAAGTAGCAACATTTGTAAATAAATAAAATCACGTTAGTTGGGAAACATGCCTGTGTTTGTTAGAGGCTGCGACCGACAAAATGCATATTACTAAGAGATCCGAAAATATCGCGAATTCATCTGAGGACAAGCTAAACTTCAAACACATGTACATTTGACCTGCTTCTTCAATTGTGTCCCAGTTTGCAGGACACGCCCTGACCGAATTTGAGCCAATAACTAACCTGCGAGGAAACGATTACCAAATCCCGGGCTGCCTGGTCTGGGGTAAAACTGGACCACCGGCCAATAACTGAGGCTCGAGTACATAAAGGATTGTGCAGTCTAGCTTGTTGCCAAATTAACCCGTGCAATTTCCGGGTCTCTACATATTACAGTCCCGTCTATAGTTAATTCAGTACCTAGGAAAATTTTGCCCACATTTCATGTGCAACATAAATCGTATAATTTTCTGACAATGTTACTAGTGCGTGTGTACTACTTTGTAATGAGTTCTGCATTATGCACAGTCGGTCGCAGTACTTTATTGGAAGTCACTGCCCTCTTACATAAGGCGGTGGTATCCTTGTATTGTGTTTATTTATACCTCTTTATATATTACTGACCATGTTTAATGTTAAAATTCAAACCTTATTACTACATAGAGAACTACTTACAAAATCCCTGAAACCCGAATGGACTGACTTCGGTCTGCATTTTCTCATGCGAAGCTCAAAGAAACTGTATAATGAGTTAATCTTTATTACGCTTACGGATGCAACACAAAGTACATCTGTAAAATATTGTGGACTTACAAACAAGGGTGTACACCAGACGGGGAGGGGGGGGGGATCGCCTCACTCGAGAACCCGAATTTTCGGATAATTATCGCAGTATGATACTGTCAGATTTGTAAGTAACTTCTGTGCTTCTCTGACCTTGCATGAGAAAAAATCTGTAGGTGGCATTTTAATTATAATAATTTAATTATGACAGCTAAATGAATAAATTTTGAAGTTTGTCGAATGTATTTATATACATACACATTTTAGTACTAGAATATATTAGTGCCAGAAGAACACATGTGATTTTGTCATGAAATAGGCTTGATTACTGCTCAATTTTAACCTTAAAATTCGTATGTTTTTCAGAGAAGAAACCCCCGGACCACTTTTCATAGGCGGTCTTTTGCAAGTCTCCAAGGTTACAGTAACCTCTCCTCCATAAAAAAAAAAAAAATCATGGACTTTCAATTTGAAAAATGGGCCTGCTTACGAAACTGCCTACAATTGTATGAGATAGTATATTCGAGGTTCTCTCACACTTTTTGAATCAAACCTTTGAAAAATCACCCCATGTTTGACGTGTTTGGTTCATCCATCACAAGCTCGTTAAACTTTGTTATAGTAAAAGTATCTAATTTTTGGTTGAATTGAATTGTATAGGGCTTACTACCGTCCCCGGGTGTTATGCCTAAAGGGTTGTCAGGAGACGGCTTACAAACTAACTTATGCCTTAACTTAAAACTAACACCCATGCACTATCTAGGATTTGAATCCAGAACCTCCCGCACCGCAGACCGACGGCGTACCAATTGACTGCACCACGGGAGGTCAGCTTGGTTGAATTGACTTTTACCTGTATTGTAACTATAAATTATAACATTTCATTAATAATAAATTATAATACAAATGGGGAGAAAATAGGTAGGTTGGTAATGCCTAATAATAAATAGTTCTAATACAAAATTATATTAAACTAAGTACGCACGAATGCGGTGCGTTGTCCCCAGACTTAGTCAAACTTTGTTTGCATGAGGCGGAGGAATAGCATGCAAGTATAAATAACTTTATCAGGGATTCAGAAAAGTTTGAAGTAACCATGAGTTGGCTATACGATATGCCTTATCACTGGTAGTAGTCCTCGTTTTCAAATATTTGATGTGAAAAGTACGCTAAGGTGAAATAAAAATGAATCTAAAATGGGACACTAACTACCCCCTTAATACGTTGCATAACATCACACATCAGCCCAGTCTGCTTAGGCCCAATCTACAATCGACTTGGCGCACATTACATGCATAGCATAAAGAAGTAAAAAACCTGTATTTGAGATTGCAACGTCCACAACTGGCGGAACTTGCTTGGCGTTACTTGCGTGACTTGGCGTTAAGTTAGTCATGAGAATATTACGCCAAGTTTTAACCCCAGCCAATGAGAATATGAAGCGTCATAAAACTGCTGTAGTCAACTTATGCGTATAAAAATTATTGGGCTGGGAAAATTATTTCCTATTCGTCTGCTCTTTCAAATTGGTAATGCAGGGGTTTTATTATTTTACGTTGACGCCGATTGTAGACTGTGGACGGGGTCTTACCCTCCCCCTCCCTGCAAGAGTCGAGGAAGAACTGGGAAGCAGCCCTCTTGTTGCCACTGCAGTGGACGAATAAACGCGCGCCGCCCTCAGGCAGGGCCGGTTATTAGTCTGGAGGGGGAGGGGGGTAGAGTTGCCAAACANCCCGTTGACGTGATGAGATTTCTGCGGCCGCCGGATAATCCTCACTCCCGCCAATGAGATTTTAAGCTCGAATTGCAGCCCGGGGAGAGTAATGATAGGGGGAGGGGAGGTGACAAGCGATGTTCCCAGTTTTGATGAGTTGATATACGTGGTCACAAGGTCTCGCCTCATTCGCTGCACTACAGCGAGGTTAAAAAAATTTGTAAATGTTGTCACTAGTAAAAAAAATAGCCTATCTATAAAAATATTGAACGTATCTAGTTTAAAAATAAAATTTATGATGATTGTAATAGTATTTGTAAAATGCAAAATTTCATTTTTTCCCCCTCACGACGAAGCCTAGTCTTTATGTTATTAAAGAAGACATACATTGTTTTCGAGTCCCCAGACNGGGGGGGGGGGGGCTGAACGCTCAGACTGCTCGCCTCCCACCCAGGCGAACCACGCTCAATCCCCGGCCTGGTCACTCCCGGATTTTCGCAAATGGGAATCGCGCCGGACGATGCCACTAGCCAGCGCGTTTTCTCGGGGATCTCCCGTTTCCCAAGCCCTTGCATTCCGGCGCTGCTCCATCCTCACCTAGCTTCACGCTCGTCGGCTCTCAGGACCTCGTTGTTAAGGGCCGCCCAAATATCTCAACTCTCTCAATTCGACTACGGGTGTCGAGTGAGTTAAATATGGGGCAGAAACGGAATGGGGTGCAGGATAAATAGGAGCAGCCAGATAAAACCCATATGCCAAGTTTCTGACTCGCGAAAATCGGGCGTGACCTCACTGGGAAACTATCCCAAATCGCCGTAGCGCGGTGCTCTGCCCACGCGGAACACCACGGCCCCACACCAAGAGAAATATTTTTAAAAGCAGTTCATGATAAAGTAAGCATTTTTGGAACAAAAATTTAAGAAATGTCACTTCCCCTACCTGCATCTATTTTAACGAGCGCACTGAGTAGCTTGCGTCCTGTAAAACTGGCAACGCCGGAGGGAAATAAGTTCTATGTCTTAACGTTGAAGTAAAATGTTGGGTTAAACATTTGTGAAAATTGAAATGATTTCTCTTGCTTTATGTTTTTTTTAATGCATCTAAGTGTAAGGATTAGCCAATTTTTTTAATTATTTATTTTTCTAATAATTTTAGACTTTAATTTGGCCGACGCAGGAACAACGTGATCAGGCCCGTGGCAGTGTTAATATTGCATATAGCGGAAGAATACATATTATGCATGGAAGATCACAAGCAGGGCTTTCAAAGTGCTTAGTTTACCGCGAACAGCCTATAAACAGTCGGTGAATGTACTTCACAATAATCGAAGCTCATACACGGTGGGTATTTTTTATTAATTATTTTCCAGAATATATTACAACGTTTCACTTAAAAAAAATACTCAGCAGCATAAACTACTAGCGATATGAATGAACACACACACAGAGAGAGAGAGAGAGAGAGAGAGAGAGAGAGAGAGAGAGAGAGAGAGAGAGTATTTAATAAAACAATTTCCATACATTTCCCTCTTTGAAGGTATTTTTAATTTCGTCGTTATATTTTGGCTAACGTATCGAGAAACAAATCTCATCTGAGAGTGAAAGAAAGTTAAGTCTGAAGACTCCATTACCGAACAGAGGTGCTGCTATCTGTCGAGCGGAGATGTGAGTACTATCCGTCGGTCTACTGGTCCGAATGAAAGGCTTCCTGGCAGGAAGAGTGCGCAAACGCAGACTTAGCGGGTAAAAAGGCAAGACACCCGACATGAACTTATAGCAAGATGGCAAGAAGGTTGTTCCAATTCCACTATAGAAAGAATAACTTATGAATTGTTGCTGGATGTCAAAGAATAAAATATCAGCGCATCACTGTGAATCATTAGAGTACATAAGCGTTCAGAGGACATGGAAACCCGTTGGTAGTCAATAATATGTGACGTGTGTGGTGTCGACGACAAACTGGAACATATGTCGTATGACAGTCTGAAAACTGAATATGTTAGGCATTGGTTGCAGGGAACTGTAGATAGAAGAGGCCTTCAATTACATATTGAGAATGCTATGAGAGATAAAACTCTTCATGAAATACGACAATAACAATGTGAAAAACAAAAGTCTGATGATTCACGAAGGGGTATTTGGGTAAAGGCTCCATGAGTGAAGTCGGAATACTTTTAATTGGGGAGTACAGGTTTTGATGAGAAAACCAGCAGAATATCGTGTATAGGAAATAGGGAAAGAATAAGGCTTTAAAAACGAAGAGGAAAAGTTGACACCTCTCTAGTCTTCGAGGTGTTAATCTTAATTTACTGTGTGTTAAAGACGTCTGCACAGAACGTATACTAAGATGTGTAGTTCATAGTGAACGTACTCTTATTGTGTTCAGCCAATCACACGCGATTAGAAATTGACTTGATTTTTATGAAGTAGTGATTTATGAATGATTGACATAATTTAGACGTCGAACAAAGTAAAAAAATAATAATTTTAAAGAAACAATACATTAAAATAAATTCAAAATATATATTTTTATTTTTATTTTCCTTATTAATTTTAGAAAGCCTTACACGACACGAAATAAACTATCGCCAATTTCGTACATTATCACCGTGGACTGAGCCTTACGGAAGACGACGTTCTTCGAAAAGCAGAGACGCCATTTTGCTGGCGCGTGCGGCTGGGGTTCGCGATACGGGCGGCTGTTCCATGTGTGTACTTGTAAGGATTCTGTGACGAGGTTATGGCGTAGAAGAGCAGTATTTACCAGATGTTCAGCTACTAGGCGGTGTTCCAAAACGTTACTCCGAAAGTAGAGTAAAGTAACAGAGAGTAACAGCTGAGGAAAGCAAGAGTAAATGTGGTTTTGTAACGAGCATGGTGTAAATAAGCAGCCTGTGTTTACAAATATGTACTGAGTAAGCAACCAATGTAAATTCCAAAAGCTATTTGTCCCTTTCCCCGAATTCTTTCTTTTTAAAAATATTAGTTACATACATAAACAGCTTTACTTGCGGTCAATTAATCATACAATCTACGTCTAAAATTATGACAATTATAAACGGTAACTTTGAAATAAAAATACCAATTTTATCACTCGTCATTAGTAATTTTCCCGTGTGTGTCTGTAAACAGAATGTCCACATTTCCTTTCAATTTGTTTAATTCTACTACATTTTCCGCCATTTTCAGTTTACCCCTCGTTACTCGCTGAAATAGTGCGTGTGAAATTTTACTCTGGATAGATGCTCAGCGTAATTACTCTGCAGTTTTGGGACACCGCCGAGAGCAAGTAATACGTTTACTCGAAGTGTTTTGCTACAGCTAGAGAGAAAAGTTTACTCGCAGAGTAACGTTTTGAAACGCCACCCTGGCGGGGTTGTCCAAGGGAACCGGAGTTACGAACGAGTGGCAGCTGCCGACAGCGCGGTCAAGTCGGA
>NQII01004014.1:270201-302546 GCA_002778355.1 Clitarchus hookeri
TAGTGATATCGGGTTCCAGAGGGAGCAGATGACGGGGGAGCGGAAACGACGCACCGACTTGCAGACGCCCCTCACCTTGTAACCAGGGACGGCGGGAAACATGGGGTGTGTGTCGGGAGGAGTGGATGAAACGCACGCTGCTTTCTTTTCCCTCGTACTCCAGCGCCGACGAGACGAGAAAACCACACGCGGCAGCTGACAGCGTCAAGGAGCTCGCAGCGCGCCTGGGAGCCACACATGCCAACTACGCCCGTCGTCCATGCTCCTGCGTCAAGGACTACGAGAAGGGAGATATAGCCGCTTTTACACGACGCGAGATACGTGCAGAACCCTAGCAAGATGGCACTCTTATACTAAATCTCACGCTAGAATATCTCGTGCTAGTTAGGGGAGGCGGATTCGATTACCGGCAGGGTTGCTCCCGATTTTCGAATCGTACCGGATGATGCCGCTGGTAGGCGGTTTTTCTCGGGGATCTCCCGTTTCCCCCACCCTTGCATTCCAGCGCTGCTCAATTTCCACCTCGCTTCACCCACATAGGCTCTCAAGATCACGTTATTGGCCGTCCAAATCTCTCCACTCCACTCGCGAAATGCTAATTTCGCGCGAAAGCAGGAGATCGAGCATTTCTTATTTCCAGGAGAATTTTGCACGAAATTCACGTGACCGTCTATAAATCAACCAGAGACGTGGGAGAAGAGCGGAACATATAGTTGTGCGAAGAGGAACCGTGCGAAAAAATGTCCACTGTGAAGAACTCTTGAAAATTTTTGTTTAGGAAATGGAGTGCAGTACAGAAAGTGCCGTGAGAATGTTGGACGAATACAAGAAATATCCTGTTGTATTTAGAGCCACTGCCTTGAAACAGTGTGTGTTGGTTAATGAGATTTAATTATCAAACTTAGAGTCGGTTAAGATATTCGGATGCCATCAAATTTTCTCATGTAAGGAGGTATTTTGCTGCAAGTTTGATATGTTGGTTCGTTTCTCATGCGAGGTTTCGCAGGAATTCTATTTTGCGTCGTGTATAAGCAGCTAAGACCGGCTACGGTGCAAAAAGCGACCACTAATCTCCACATTCCTTCCAACCCGGTAGTAAGAAATGCCGACACGAATTTCACTTAACGAAATCTGAACTAAACAGTGAATGAAGCGGCAGCTCATAGAGTATAACGTCCCAATCTAAGTGCCGGATACTTGCTGTTTTTTACTACAAACTTATTTTTAATGTAGTAATGAATCAATAAAAATTCGAATCAGTACAAATGGGCTACACGCTTATTCTACAACCTGGAACTATGTCAGCTACAGCTATACGGGTTGAAACAGCAATTTTTTGACGCACTCATTTTTTATTTATTTTTTCTCTTTCGAAAAAAATTCTGAAAATAAAATGGTTTTAAGTAGGTTTCTATCTCACTTTATTTTTATGTAGGAAGTCGAGTGGGTATAGCTAATAAAAGTGGAAAAAAAATTGTTATCTGCCGAATTGTTTTCCTATTACCCTCACTGTAGTTAACTTTTGTCAAGTTGTTTTTTAGGGGGGGGGCGGTTCTGTGGTGCGGCTTGTGCGCTAGCATAATTTACACTATACACACGAGTTGTGACTCGAACCCGTAACATCCTACTTAGCACACAGGTGTCTTCACCGAAACCACCATGAGATTACAATTCTATCCGAAATGAAGTGCGCAAAGCGATAGAAAATTAGTCATTTTTGATTTGTGATCATGCAAGAGCCTACTTGCATCTTCATTGCAAATGACGTAACAACCTGTTGCTGTTACCACCTGCCACATCAGGAAAATGATAGCATTGTAATTCCAGTGGAGAATACCTGGGCTTTGTATACATAACGTGGCCATTTTTTTTCTTCTCAAAACGGGACACTAGTCAGTTTTCATTTGTGAGTAGGTAGATTGAAAAAAAAAAGATTACATGTTATCAGGATTAATACGTATATTACTTATGTATTTTTTAAAATATTTTTCAGAAGAACAAATTTGCTTTAATATATTAGGCGATCATTTTAAGTAGGAGTATTCTTGACAAAATTGAGCACTGAAGAACTCGATGCGGCGGCAAAATCGGCTCTTCTATGTTTTTCTGATTTTAAATGTTGCTCAATGTCACTGACACCTCCATGTGCCAAACTAGATTCAGTAGGGCATTTTTAACATCTGACGTCCGAGAGAGACCAAGTGTCTTTATATATATATATTTTGTAAGTTAACATTAAACGTAAATTTGCGTTTAGACATCGCGATTCACAAAAACACGTTCAGAAAATCGAGCTCGTAAGTAGGCATAAGTAGACAGACTCATGCGCTTACGCTGGAGAACAATCGAAGAATAATGCGTGCGTCGGAGAGTCGTGCTTACGGGGCAGGAGGGAGGGAACCACACCGCCCGCCCGCGCCTCGAAAAAAATACGAGCGAGAAGTCATTTGACAACCGCGGATAAAACAGCATTCAGACGTTTCAATTTGTATGGTAAATTTACAATTTTGAAATGATTTTTATGATTTAGTAAATCAATATTTTTGCTTGTTTGATAAAAACGGGACATTTGGGTGTCCCGAAGCTTTCATCGGGGACAACGGGACAGAGTGCTGAAAAAAGGGACTGTCCCGTTCAAAACGGGACGTATGGTCACGTTATGTATACAGTACGCATTCGATATCATTATTCCTTGCACGTATATAGCCCTCTCCTGAGAAGATAGGCACGACCAGTATCGACATTTTTCTACGTTTCGTTTATATATACCATAACGATACGTTTCTGTACGTGCTTGTCTGTCAGCAGTGTCCAGGATATTTGACGTGCTAATCTTCAATGTACTATACATTTCAGTGTAAAAACAATAACAGCTGCAGCAAAACAAGAGAAATATATTTTAACTTGCCAAAACACATAGCCGGTTGGAGGGGATGAAGACTCTCATTTGCTAAAAGATTCAGCCAATAAGGAAACAAGAGTGCGATGGCAAGGAGAGGCGAGGGAAACCTGATTACGTATAAACAAAAACCAAAGACCAAACGGACCAAGGCAAATGTCGCCGACGCCTCACACTTGCTGTGCGATAATTCGGAAATAATCCTGGGTTATTTTCTTGCTATCCTATTCAGCCTTTAATGAACTTTCACGAGCGACTAGCATGTTTTGCAATTACTAGAGATTACATTTTGTGAATTCGTTTGAGAATAAGCTAGACTTCAAACTCATGTGTATTTGACTTCCTTTTTCAATTGGGTTGCAGTGTTTTAGCCACGCCCAGGGCGAGTTTGTGCCAATAACTAACCTGCGCGGAAACTAGGACCAAATCCCGTGCTGCCTGGTCTGAGGTAAAATTAGAGCGTCAGCCAATGACCAACTAACACAAAGGATTGTGAAGTCTAGCCTGTTGCCAAATGAATCCGCGAAATTTCCGTGTTTATAGCTATTATAGTCCGTCCATGGTTACTTCCAATTTTGCTGAAGCCCTGCTCAAGTTCTACTTCCAGGATATTCCTCCGCCTCGTGCAAACAAAGCTTAACCGAATCTAGAAAATGACATCAAAGAGACAGCGCACCACATCAGTGTATTGGTATTATGCATAAGAACTATTTCTTACTGCGCATTACCAACACATATTTTCTCTCTGTTTTAATTGATATTAATTGTAAATGAAATATTATAACTTTTTATTAAAATATATATTTAAAAGTTTAACTTAGCCAAAAATGAGATACTTTAATGTTAATACAAAATGCTTGTGATACATGACATAATTATTTAGGAAACAACCACATATGTCTTATATAGGGTGATTTTTCAAAGGTTTCATTCAAAAAGTGTAAAGAAACCGTGAATAGAATATACCAAACTTGCCGCGCCGAAAAATGTTTTGAGGAAAACATCCGTAAGATGGTTTGGCACCGACCATCTCGTATTCATGGAATTTTTGTCACAACCGGGCAATATCACCATTGCTGAAGATATTTATTGCAGTCGGCACTGTGTCAATTGTGCTGTTATCGCACCTGCAGTCATTAACGCAAAGCAATAACTTTAATATTCTTGACAGTTAAGTTACGACAACGTAAGTTATGATAATCTGCCGGGCCGAAAAATTTCCGATAAACCGCAGGAAAGATGACTCACTGCTAGAAACTGGCAATTCCTAATTGCCTGTGCTCAATCTCGCTTAATTGGTCCTGGACAGGAGTCCAAAACCCCGACTCGATTGTGCGTTCAGCTTTCTTAGTCCAGTCGGCCAACGAAAGACAGACTCTCTGTCTACCCGGAAGTGGCTGGTAGCTCTTTTTACTACACCAGTTCGCGCGCTTGAAAGACTTTGGTAGGGATCGGAAACTCTCGCGAGTTCATTGACCTGTAGGGTAGACTCCACAGTCCCGTGTATATTCAAGCCCTAAATGATTGTTCATTGGCTGCTGCCTCAGAGAGTAGCCAGTGATACTTCACACCTGGCAGTATGGCACTCGCTACTTGTTTCCTTGCAAGTCTGCTATTGGCTCAAAGTCATCTAGCGCGTGTATAATGAACTGTGATTCAATTGCAAAGGTGACTTCAGCGTACACGTGTTGGACGTCTATCCTGTTCTGATATTCATTCGCGAAATTTTCCAATCCTTACATGATTTATGGCACGCGCTAATGAAGCAATCGTATTCGAAAGTAACGTGATATTCGCTCTCCAATTATAATATAATATTCAAAATTGCAAGCAGTCATCCGTGGCCCCGGAGTTTCATAAAAATGAAACGTTTAATGAAGGAAAGATAAGTGGCACAGCGAGGTCATTAGAGACGGAGCAAGTTGCTCAGAGAAGCAGGACAACGGAAACACAGATGGCCGGACCGGGAACATTTGGTGGGCAGACAGCACCAGAGAAAACCACGAAAGCGTAATAAAACATGTTATGTACATCAAACACATTTATTCCAAATGTCGGCTACCTAATATGTGCACTAAATATAACGATAGTTCATTTATTTCGCAGTTTTTTGGAGATGACGTTGCCTGAAAAATTACTTTTAAATATCTCGGAAATTCAGTAAAACGGAACCGATACATTTGGCATAAGAGTAGCGTTATGGAAGTGGTCTTAAACTGTATTGCATATTTTTCAAACTGTTGTCAAATATTTGAGCAATGTATGGCAAACTTCTGGAATGCTATCAGCAATTGAAGGACCGGGAATCGTAACTAGGTCCTCCCGAACGCGAGTCCTCGCCTCGCTCGGTGAGGAAGGAAAGCTCAACATGGAACGTCGTGAAACTTCACCGGAAGTGTTTCCCCGCGAAATCAGATCGCGAGAGGGGCTGGAACGGTCACGTGCCGGCGACGCGCTCCTCTGATGTCAACGTGTAATGGATACCGTCGCACGTCAACACGAGGTAATTGTGCGGTGCGTGTTCCATCGGCGGAGAACACAGGACCTCTGATCTCTGCCCCTCCAACAGACCGCGTTGCTCGCGGACGGCCATCGTCGCAAAGGGGAGAGGCGGGGCTTGGGAATGTCGGAGCAAGCTACTGTGGTGCTGCGGTCGCGATGGCCGAACAGACGCGGTCAATCAGCTCGACAGTGGGCGGGCCGGAGCATTGTCGGCGACATCGCCGGCAAGACAATTGGCATCGCACACTGCACCGTCGATACGCACGCTCACCGCGGCACCATGTGGCGTGGACCGACCTCGCTGGCTGCGCAAAGCCAGTCCAGTCCCGACACTAAACTGTTTCATTGCCTACACGACTATCATAAACGACGTGGATAGCATTTGAGGTTAGAACAATGCTTTGAGATGTTTGTATACTTCCTCTAACCAATTTTTAATGCAGTTAGATAAAGTTCAAAATGGTAAAAGTATTTTATCAACATAAAAGTGCTTGTCATTTGAAAATTTAGATGTAAACAAACATGTTCATCACTGTTGACAATGTGACTTTGACAGATGTGTTGGTTTGGGGTAGGTCAACGTTGGGAACATGCGCAAATGTTAGTTACATCTGCAGAAGACGAAGAATCGGTCTACCTCATCTTCATTCAATGCGTAGCACCTGGATATGACGGATCTTGACGGCTGCCGAAAGTCGCCTTGTCCGAACTGATCTATTCATTACTTATTAGCAACAAGCAGAACTACCCGGCGTTTCCCGGGTATAACAGGGCAATAAGAGACACACGACGTTTTTAGGGGATTCGGGTCTAATTGAAGGGTGGAGTTTATTTTGGGATACACATTTGGGAACTGAAGTGCATCCCTGCCAGATGTGGTCCAGATCCATCGACGGGTGTAAAAATGAGATATGCGACACCATTTTAGGGGTTTTGGACCCAATTGTAGGGAGGGGAAAGATACAATTTTGACCTACGTAGCATTTTAAGTTGGGTACTGAAAGGTATGCCTACCAAATTTGATTAAAATCCGTCGAACGGTGAAGAACTGTATAAGAAACAAACCTGTATAGGCCTACATACATACAAACTTTGACATATATATGTTTGCAATTTTGTAGGTTTGAGTTCGGATGCTGTCGGCAGGCACTCACAGCTAGAGGTCCGCGAACTTCAGAAATTCTTTCGGTGGCAAGCACGTATAATCTACTGTTCCTTTTATGATTGGGCCACAGTGGTTTTGACACGCCCTGTTACACTATTTAGCCAGTAATAAACAGGAAGAAATAATGCGACCGTATCAGGTGTATTCGATTTGAATTTTAAAAAATTTCTCATCGTGGCAGCGGTCAATGAATTGTGGTCAGAGTTAGCAAAGGATTGAGAAATCTATGTTGATACCAAATGAGCTCGTTAAATTAGCGTAACAACACTTCGAAATGTCAACAACTAAAACATAGAAAATATTTTTAAGGGAATGGAATACTCAACTCTTTTAATCCCTGTGTCCGCTGCAGCGGACATTTCGCAGAGGAAAGAAATATATGACAAGAGCTGTACCCAGATAGGATCACTGCTCAACGCAGACAGTTTCTTCCCTGTAAGTAACATGGTTTGTGAACATTTGTACAGTTCTGGTTTGTGAGTGGTTTTCCCCAAGTTTTTTTTATAAACACCACGCACATATTACATTGGTTGCACATACGAAGCAAGAGTAGAATCAGCATGAGTATGGTACAAACAAAAATATTACTTGATTGTAACAAAGAGAGAAAGCCTCGTTCCAGCCAACAAAATATTTGTTTGTAAAAGGCCAAAAAACATATTTTGCTGCCCCAACAAAATATTTTGCTGAGAAAACAAAACTTAAAAAAGCAACAAAATTATTAACTTTGTTCGTCCAACAAAGTCACGCTTGAATTAACAAACTTCCTGTGTTGGGTTGAAAATATTTTAGTTGAGTTTGTTTGGCCACTCATTTGATTTGTCTTCGAAATTGCAGCTCAAGAGTTTGTTCCTCTGTTTCTTTATGGCGATTAAAATAGTAACAGCATTTGTTAGTGCATTTATTGATGCTTAATAATGGTGTAAACATCCTAATAAAACAAGTTCAACAGGAAACTAAAAAGTAAAACTGTATTCCAAATGAATGGATTTAAAAAAAAATTCCCATTTCGTCATTAGTCACTTTAGTTGAGGTTGCGAGAGAGTAGCGATCGGGTGCAAACGTCCTACGTTCGAATCTAGGTGGCTCTTCCAATTATTTTTATATTGACCGAAACTGTCTAAATGTACGCTGAGCAAAGCAGATCTTTAGTTACACCAACCAAATCTTTGTTTGGGGCAACTAAATATGTACAACAAAATAATTTGGTTTCAACAAGAAAATATAATTAATTGCCCCTATGCAAACGATTAGTTTGGTTGCGCCAAAGAAACTTTGTTCAATTTAAAAAAAAAAAAACATTTTCTTAGTGACTGTTTGAAAATATAAATTGGTGCGGGACTGGCAGGGTTAAAACAAATGCAACTATTACCTACGCCTGGCCACTGAAATTCCCATATGTCGATGCCCTGACTGCTGTCGACGCCATATGATGTCCGATTTCTGCAGAGTTTTATGGAGTCTGCCGTAATATTACCACGTCATGCACTGTTTAAACCAAGGAGACTATATACGGTACACTCTAAGAAATTATTCAGAATGGTAATGTTTTCCCCCGTACGTTCATTTCATTGCAGTGTCCCTACATTTGCTCAGGAAACAGCTTATTGCGTAGGGAAGTCCCCAACTGTTTATAAAAGCGATGCTAAACATTCCTATATCTGCAGCTTGACGTATCATACAGTGTATAGGTTTAAAACTTCCACTACAATTTAGGAAGTTTACCAGGATTTTTTTTACAGTGTATACATCTGGAGCAGCCCTGCTGCTGTGTAGTACCTGACTTATTACGGGAAGAAGAACCGGCGAGAGGAAAAAGACGCTGGAAGTTCATGGAAAACCTCTCAACTTATCACGCCGTTTCTCAGAAACCGTTCAGTCAAACGGTTTCATATTTTGGGGATTGACGCAGTTTCTTCCTTGCCGTTACCGAATGGTTAATATTTTAAAAATAATGTAAGGCAATTTAACAAAAAAAAAAATTAATGAACATTTGCGTTATATTTTGGAAAAGTTGCTGGGTGAAAAAAAAATTCGCTTTAAAGTTTTTTGTTTGATGAGAGATATGGGGGATGAAAGCATATTAAACGTAGAGGAAATATCGAAATTTTACGTGAAGGTTGCGGAACTGTTGTGGCTGTTTTTATACAATGGGCTGATAAGTTTAAATGATACTTATGTCAACATGAATTATCAGTAGGCGCAGTGATAATTCGCGAAAATATTTCGAGACAAGATACAGTCCAAAGCACTGTAGGGTCGTCCAGCTTCTTTGATTGGTTAAAATATGTTCTGGCTCGTGTTAACCGTTTGCGCACGAATCACGAAGGTTCAGTGTCGGAGATACTTAGTCCTGAGTGGCTTGGTCAAAGACGGACATGGCACCAGCAGCCAATGGAGGTATAACAACAACTGAGGTGTGTATATAGTATTGAAGTCTACTGTGTGCTACGATTTTTACGCGAAAAGTCACTGGCCCTAAATATCAGGCATCAAATTTAAACAGTACATCGAACTCGATTATATCTTCACTACTAAGCTTATACAAAGGAAAATTAATGCTCTAACGCCGGTTCCCCCTCCCCCCTAAATTACCAGCCTAACAACATTGTACATTATCGCAATAAGTTGGAGTGGGATTGATTCTCAGCGAGAACATAACATGAATTTTAAAAATCGCTCTATGACTGGAGACTGAACCTAGTGAACCTGTTAGTCTAGCTGTAGCATAAGTTTGTAAGCATACATTTTGAGTGGTTAAATGCAATATGACTATTTTATTTATCCTTTCAACTAATTTTTAACAAATGACTACCAGAATTTATTTTGAAAATTGCAATATTAAACCTACATTTTCAAATTTTAACACGTAATCTACTATGTCAGTTGGCTTATACACAAAATAAAGTAATTATAAGATGAAATAATTCCTAACTGAATAATACAAAATGACAATTCACTGTAACATAAAAAAAAATTCAGTTTCATTAAAAATTTTGTTGAAAAAAAAAACCGCATGGTTAAGCGAAAAATGATCACTCCGCTAAGTGATAATCCTGTAGGTTAATTTCACAAAATAATTTGTAACTGTGACCCGTTTTATTGATAATACAGCGACAGTCAAAATCGTATTTAAATGGGAAGTAAAAAAAAGACAGCGTAATTATTTCAGGAGTGTGTAAAAATAATAACTCCAAAATAATTATAGAGACGCTAAATGAGAGGTTTAGAAACGGCCAGTAACGTTAACAATAAATCTTATGTCCAAGATTTAAAAAAAAATTTCAATATTTATACGATGATTTAAAATACAATTTATTTAATTATATTAATTATATTTTGTTTACTTCTGTGATGGCATAAATTTACGACGTGACTATAAGTAGAGAAGCAGCTTATTACGTAATTTTGCTGTCCTAAGGAATGCCTCACTTACAGGGTCTTTGTTTCAGCGGTTACTGTACGCACCGCTCGAAATAATTGAGTTTACGGAGACCTGTGCGGAAACTCACTTTCTACTGGCTAATTCGCTCTCCTCTGTTCCTCTTTCAATCTTGTTCTCCCCCGAACTGGCCTCTACGTCGCTGACAGTTTTCATGAAGTCAGATGAAACGCAATTTTTCGTCGGCAGCAATAGAAAACTAAGATAACTCAAATTAACATAATGGATATAATGTTACGTTACCTAGAAATAAACCTTTCACTGCGACACTGTCAACTTGGCATTATACTGGCTGGCAGCTGGCCAGTAATGAACACTGTACCGAGCAGTAGGCATGTCCGGAGAAGTGTTGACCAATAGGACAGTGGTAAGTTGGAATACATAGACCAAAAGAGCCGGTGTTCTCTGAAGTGTGGAGAAATATAAGCGAATCACTCGTAACTTGTCTTAAATATATGTTGTAAATATGTGCCGCACAGTACTTACAATATAAAACATATTTT
Source organism: Clitarchus hookeri (assembly GCA_002778355.1). Taxonomy (NCBI): domain Eukaryota; kingdom Metazoa; phylum Arthropoda; class Insecta; order Phasmatodea; family Phasmatidae; genus Clitarchus; species Clitarchus hookeri. The sequence continues at coordinate 280,713 of NQII01004014.1, forward strand.
CTTTACTTCAAAATGAGTTATGGTGGAGATTTCGTGACCTAGTTATCTTGTAACCGAGCATTTTGTGAGTTTTGTAAACATTCCAAAAATTGAATATAGATTTACTAATAGAATAAAGCATAATTTTAATATATAAAACTGAGTCAAGTGAACATGGAGTTAGAAAATATCTGCCACTTCCAAAATGGTCTACATTTTGGGTCGGATTGTCACAGCTTTCTGTAACCTCATTTTCGAGCCAGTTTTATACAGGACGGTCCTGAACTACAGGTGCAAACACTGTGAGATGATTCCCTATGCTATGCAAAATGGGATTGAAAACATTATACTAACAATGTCGTACCGTATCTCGTAAGGGAGGTAGCCACCCTTGAAAAACGGAAAATAATGAAACCTACATGAGATGAAAGAGTCATTCTATGAATAGTGTTTTCTTTAACCAAGACCTGAAACCTGTGAACAGTTGTGGCGAACTGTCATCCCCTACACTGAGACATAACACCCCCTAGTGTCTCAATGTAGGGGATGACAGTACGCCGCAACTGTGTGCAGGTTTCAGGTCTTGGTTAAAGAAACTCCTTTACGAGTTACAGTACGACGATGTTCGTATAATGTTTTATATCCCATTTTGCATAGGGAATCACCTCACAGCGTTTGTATCTGTAGTTAATGACCATCCGGTAGAATTACGCATGATTTTCCATTCCATATTGTTTCATTTTTGTACCTACATGTGCTATAATTCTCTGAGATTTAAATATTTAACATTAACAAATAATCACGCAAAAAACGACGATAAAAGGCGTTGAGCCCGAAAACAGGTCTCAAAGTCTGGCGTGTAATACGCAAATTATTACGCGGAGATTTGTCACTTCTTTCTGCAGTACACTCATTTACATAAAAAGAACTGATCACCCTGAAGGTGCCATCGCAGGGGCACGTAAATGGGTAAAGTACAGGACATGGTAGCATGCATACAGAAGATATGGAAATATTGTACCACATCGCTCGTGTATTTCTGGGTACCAACGCTTGCACGATGCATTCAAAATGGCGCTGGATCACCGGTAGCACGGAGACAGGCGGCGATGCGGTCGGGCATAGAAGCATTCCGTCGTCGGATGTTCTCCCAAGGAAGATCCTACCACAGCTGGCGAAACTGACTCTCCAAATCCACCGTAATTGATGCTGGCCGCAGTTGCCAACCGATCTGGGTCCAGATGTTCTCGGTGAACGAGAGGTCTGCGGACCATACCACGACGCCTCCCGTTGGGGCGGTGTGCCACTCTACAATGAAGCATGGAACACGGTGCTGCCCAGGACGTCTTCGGACTCAAATTCGGCGCTCGTCTGTATCCAGACAGAGCCGTAATTCGTCACTGAACACCACTCGTCGCCAATCTGCAAGCTGCCATGCTGCCCGTTCCCGGCAGGTCACACGTGCTCGGCGATGCTCAGGTGTCGTAATGGTAGACACTGCGACGACAGATCCCGCTCTGCTAGCCGCCTGGATGACGTCCCTGGATGGTGTGCAGCGACGCCCGCGGAGTGCTCACAGCCTGTCGCACGATGAAACAATCATCCCTGCTGGTGGTCCGCGGGGTCGACACGGGCATTCTCGAAGGGTGTGTGTACCCTCCTGTTCCCACTGAGTCCAAGACCGACTCACAGTGTAGGCAGGACGGTTTACGTGGCGAGCAATGCGCCGAAACGTCCAACCTGTCTCTCGGAGGCTGAGGATGCGGCCTCTCTCAAACTCATCCAACCGGGCAAAAGCTTGTCAAATGCGCCGCCAGGGCTTGCTGCGCGTCCACTGAACTTGGCTCTGAGGCTCACAAACTACTACGGCATTATTCTATGTCCTGCAGCTATGAATGCTGGAGGGATATGTATTACCCTAGTGGCACTACCGCGCAGCAGGAAAACCGTATAAAACGCAAATGGGACACATCGGGCTATGATTATACTGTGTGGCAACCTTTGTTGTACTCGCGCAATTCGTTCATGGTGATATTTTTTTTACAAATGAGTGTACTACTCAAACTCACCTCCTGAACCCAGATAAGAAAAATTTCCACTATTGAAAAATCCGAACCTGACAGGGAATCTCACACGGAACCCCGCCCTTGTAATTTTGGCGTATTTTCAATCGAACCAGTTGTACGAGAGGACTAGCACATTTAAACATGCACATCTGACTGTTTCTCAGAATAGGCAATGGACACAAATTTACATGCATACGTCTTGCCCGGGACATGAACATCACAACCCCTCGCACCGTAAGCCGTACTGAAATACCACCGCCGAATTTACTGCCACAAGCAGTGATTTTTTTGTAATTTTGTAATTGTCCACCTTCACACAGTCTATTGTGGTTGTGTGGTTTCGGGAACCACCACCTGTACCTCGTCATTGGCTAATTTACTGCCAGTCAGAATACACAAGCCACCCGCACAGCCACCAGCGCCATCAATTCTGCGAGAGGCCTAGATCAGCCTGGGCGATCAGGAAAATGTTTACCCAGTTGGAAACGTACTACGGGAGACCGCCGACTCGGCCAGGTGTATCGATTCGAACACAACACGCACCACGTGTGGCACGCATTGTTTGTAATCGTTACGTGATAAATGGGATTACACAACACTCCTGGGAACAGTACTCATTAGTTGCTGCCAGCCTTCGTTAATGTTTTTTAAACAGCAGCTGAAGCATACAACGGAGGGGACGATTAAAAAGAGAACAAGAAGATCGGCACAAAACGAACAGGATAATTAGAAATAAATGACACAAAAATACGAGCATAAGCTCGTTTCGTTTGCCTACGCAGTGCCAGATGTAATTAATTCCCGTTTGTTTATTCGTGTTGGTATTCCCATGGCAGGGCGAATATCGGAGAAACGTTTACGTCGTGAGTAAACAATTAATATTAGTAGGCAGACAAGTACACGAATCGTCGACATGCGCGTGCAGTTTGTTAACACGCCAGGTTACACTGCGTGAGATTCTGGGTTCGCGTCCCGGGTAAGCACGCTACGAGAGTCCCTTTTATGATTAACTTGAGGTCGGTTGACGAAGAAGAAAATGTGCGTACGTGTAAGTATCAGAATGAAAGAAGCAAAGAATGAAACATGCCATGATCTTCGCGTAAGGTAAGAACATCTTCGAAGAAGACGTGTAAGAAATGGCGATATTTTATTTCGTGTATTGTGCGTAAGAATTGAAGGACAAAAGAAGAATGAGAAGTAATTAATAACATGTAATAGAACATTTTATTTCTAAAAGAAAACTTACGTTTTTATTTTTCCTTTATTCATTTAAAAAATAGTCTAAATTATATATTATAGTGGAATTTAAATTTAATATTGTATTATCATGTTTTGTGTTACATTACTGACAAATCCTGTGCAGTAAGTACTGACATAATAAGGATGCAAATAAACCTAAATGAAATGAAATTATATTTGTTCATATATCACTACTCCACTAAAATCAAGTTAATTTCCAGTCGTGTGTGATTGGTTGACGTAAGAAGAGTACATTCATTATGAAAAGCACATTTTTGTAAACGTTCTTTGTGCAGACGTCTCTTAACACTAAGTTGATCGTAAACCAACCTTTATACGCTAGCTTAGTACGTAACGGCCCTCCCGTCTCTCACCTCTTCCCGTGGTTTCTCAGACAGCATTAAATATAATCACCATACACTGTTAACTCTTTAAATGTTTTCGACGTAATATTACGTCCCATGAATTTAACTGCGTTGTAGGGAGCTAGCAGTAACATTCTGACATTCGCATACTTCAAAAGAAGCGGGAAAAGAATTATCTGTTCGCCTTGAAGTGTTTAACGTAATACTACTTCAGCAACACTCAAACTGTAAATTACTCAAATTAACAGAACGGCTCGTGTATTATTCCTACGTAGGAAAGAACATTTGATTGGGAAACTTTCAACTCGGCATAATTAATATCGGCAGAAAACTTCCCAGTAATGTACGTCATCCAGTATAGAAAGCGTTCCCGGCGTTGTGTGAACCAATAAAAACGGGGAAAACAGAAAACTGAACTAAGTTAACGGTCATGCAGTCGTGAATATAAGCGACTCAATTTCGGCTTGTCTTAATTTTCAGTAAAACTGCGTCGCACTCAAAGTATTAAAAAATGTTCTTATAGTCACGAAAAGTTTCAATAAAATTATCATTTAATTTACTAAAACGCACTCTGTATTGACGAAAAACGGAAATGTCCGCCGTACTTCTTGAATACGTAGCATCTCCGAAAGGCCTATAATTTCGGGTGTCGGAAACAAACAATGTCGAGACTGCAAGAAGCTTTCTTCGCCTCTAGAATAAGAAAACTATAAATCCTGCGGCAGTTGTATCAGGAGCGACTAGTAACAACTAAAAATACTTCAAAACTTAAACATAAGAAGTAACCGAAAACTTTAAATGTGTTACTTTCGTGGAAATAACATGTTTATAACATGAATAGCCATAAGTGAGCGTTAGGCGAAAGAGACGTACAGTTATGTATTTCAGATTAGGACTCAACTCTCGCAACAGTACAAAATAATTAATTTTATTAAAACTATTTTTATACTTATTGTAACACCTACATAACAAAAATTACATTATATACATTTTTTTTTTTTTTTCGTAATTCCTCTTTATAAACTGTGAAATCTACGTAAAGTACTTTACTGAGAAAAATGTAACACCCCAAGTTTTACGAAGATTTCTGGATATAATGTAAACCAGTACTGCTTTTTATTTCACGTATTTATTTCCTTGCAGTGTTCCAGTGTTGCCATTATTACACGCGTCTCACTTGTTTACTACGCTACTTCGGGTTAAATGACATGATTTAAAATCAACCTCTGAAAAAAGTCCTTGCTCCTAATGGCACATATTTTACATGAGACAGCGACTGATACGCTCCAAGTCAAGTTGGCAGCGGCGAAGGAAAAGGAGTTCCAAGTATTAACGCGAATTAATAAAAGAGTAGCGTTTGAATGTGAAACACGGAATTAATTTTATCAGCTTATAATTGCTTCTTTTAGAACAGAACGAACGAAACTGTTAGAAATACAACAATTTTTAGTTACACTTTAACAACGCACGACCGTAGTGACGAGGTCGATGGCAACGTTAATTTTACATATCGCGAAAGGATACAATGCGGGCAGAAAAGAAGAGGCTTAGTGCGGCTCAACATTGTCCTCGAACTGCTTATAGGAAACTCACTATTGCCGGGGCGCAGCATAGACTTCCAGTTCTTTACACAACTGTAGACACATTTGCTGCTACTACGGCGAGATGCTTTCTTTCTTATTCGTCTTGGCTGCACGTGATGCGGTCGCGACGTTCCTTCCTGCACATCACTGGCTGAATACTAGTTCCAAGGCGTTCCCAACATGGACTAAAGATAGGGTAGCCCGACATCGCTGACTGCGCACAGCCAATCTCCGAGTCCCCAACAATGAACTGCTTATCTGCCAATACGACTCACAAAGCGTGGATTAGATTTCAGGTTAGAACACTGTTTAGTAAACAAGTGCTTTGAGACGTTTCCATGCTTCATCTAACCAATTTGGAACGTAGTTAGATTGCATTCAAATCGGTAAAAGTATTTAATCATATCAACGTGCATGTCTTTGGAAAATTAAGAAATAAACAAGTTCACCGCCACTATCGACCACATGACTGACAGTTGTGTTCCTCTGGGGGTAGGTCAATGTTGGGCACGTACGCAGAAGACGAATAAACTATTTAGTCTATGGTTTACAAACAACTGCGGTAAAATCGTGAAAGGAACGCACGAGTAAACTGCATACATGCCACCGAAACAATATGCAAAGTTCACGATCCTCTACTACTCGCAGTTTGACAACCATACATGTATACGTTGATCACCAGTGAGTCTTGGAAATTAGGTTCAACTCCACACATCGCCACACATTCTTTGAACACCCGAGACCTTTCTTTGTTTGAATTATATTTAAAGTTACTAAAATTCGAATACTGGTGTGTTGTTTGAATTCGATGGTGGAAAAAAAATTCCAAAAGTCTTGAAAATACTCTGACTTACTTTCCCAAAGACAGTTTTCCAAATAAATGTGTCATAAGTTTAAATTGATCACGTGGAACAAGAATTTTTTTTTTTTTTTTTTTTAGCATTATTCATGCAAAATTAGCAATCAACGTTACAAAGACCAACACGCAGGTTTCTTGACCAGTTGTGTGCTATTTAATCGCAACCCAGTTCAGTATAATTTGTTTATTGCGCACCAGTGCCCACACTAATAACAAAAAAAAAAATCCATTAAATATAGTCACGAGGCAATTATTTTTGCAATCAAAAGTCTTTTGCCAGTTTTGTAATTTTCCGGTCACTTTTTTGGCTGCAAACGGTGGCAGTGCATAAACGATTCAGAGGGTTAGAGGTGAATTGTTTAGAGAGATTAAAATAAGTGGCAAAGATATTAGACAAAATGGGCATTATTTTACGGCTCAAATAGTAAATGCGCTTTTCGTAAAATACACTTTTGTTTTCAGATGCGCATACTTCCCGATTAAGTTCGCCAATTTTGCAAACAACGCTGAGAAATATTATCTTCCTTCATTTCCAAACATCGTTAACATTAGTTTTGTTTATGACATTGAAATATTCACATATCGTCGCTTAAGAAACAGGAACACCTTAGTAACACTTAGGCAACATGGGTTGTATTTTCGGGGTTGTCCTGTGAACCATAATGCTTATAGTTGTGCGGTAGTGTTTTCAATGGAGATAAAAGCGCTATATTGTAACTAATCGATGAACTAATCCATAATAATGATGTGTCAGGATGTATTCCACTGCGATAAAGACTTGTTTGGTTTATCATAATATATTTTGCATACATTTAAACAAAATTCAAGAGTTACTTAAGCCAAGTATTTTGTTGGGAAGTGAATTTCGTTGGTCGAATAACATAACTTAATCTTTATATTTGGTTTTATTCTGTGTATTCAATCACTCCTGACACACTTTAAGAAATGCTAAGGCGACAGAGAGCTATTAAACGCTTCTTTATGTTTGGCCATACAAGAGCAAATATTTTACGGCTTCAAACAAATATTCTTTTCTCTGGGATGGGAGATTAAAATTGTATATAGAACCCCCCCCCCCCCNCATTAAGAATATGTCAGGGACAGGACCTGCGAATCGATAAGTAGAATGTTTAAGTTCTAACCACAACTAGGGACCTTAATAGATCATGCTAATATTTTGGGACAGAACAGACTCCAAAGAAAAATGTGCGCCTGTGATGTTTTATGACTCGACTACAATTCATGAAGCCTTGGGCATCTCTCACCTTATAAGAAACAAATATCAATGGTAAGGCCCAATATCGCCGAACTAAGTCATGAAAGTAAACAGATCCTCGTTAGCGAAGAGGTAAGAGGTGAAACACCGTCGGCGATTCGTTTGAAGCGAGCGTACCCACTCGCTGAAAGGATGCTCGAGGCTCTGGAAGAGAGCCTTGAGCCTGAGTGGGTATTTATTGCTGCGAAAGATTCTTTATTGGCGGGGCTGCCGCGCTGGCGAGTGAGCTATACTCCCTTCACTGTTACTTCCAACTTTTCTGAAGCCCTGCTTTAAGTTCTACTTGCAGGGTGTTCCTCCGCCTCATTAAACAAAGCTTAGAAAATTACTCCAGAGGACCAGTTCACCGTATCCGTGCGCTTTCAGTGCAATTGTATTTTACGTAAGAACTTTTTCTTACTAGGCATTACCAACGCACCTATTTTGTCACCGTCTTTACTTATATTAGTTATTAATGAGAAAAATATATATAGTTAAGATAAAATATGTGTTAAAAGTTCTATTTAACCAAAAAGAAGGTAAGTTTATGTAAACACAAGTATAAAATGCTTGTGATATATGGTACGTTTAGGAAGAAACCAAACACGTCATTCATGGTGTGTTTTTTGAAAGGTTTGATTCAAAAAGTGTGAAGAAACCGCGAATAGACTATATCAGGCGCTGATTGACGAACGGAGCTCCGACACCCTGTTGGACAGTGATGTCGCGGTTGGTTCAGTTGGTTAATCACTGGCCTCCCATATCGGGAGTCCCTGGACAGGGGGTCATCACGTGGGGAGTGTGGCGGACACTGCCGTGGAGTGAGGTGTTTTCTCGGAGCCATCTAGTTTCCTCCCTCGTTTTTCATTCCACCATGCCTCCTCTCCCATCTCGTCACACCTATTCCATTCTTCAGGCTGGCTGGAGCGACAGGTCTGTCCCTCGGGCAGGGCAGCCAACCTCATATCATCCCTACTGTGACCCTGCCTCAAGCGGGAAACACGTGGAGGTTTCTTTTCATTCTTAAGTCTCCCGCCTGCCTGGAGTCATTTTCACGTTTGAGGCCGAGAGTCCTAGGAGCGATAAGGGTGACACTGCCTCGCAAATCAGGTGCGCCATCGCCACTAAGCGCAAAGCTCTGAACAGGCGTGCAGTGTTCTCGTCGCACTGCGTGTACCTATGGGACTTGCAGCGGTGAACGTATTATTTTATTGGTGGATAGTCTGTAAGAAGGTTTAATGCAGTGTCATTAAGTAGTTCTGTATGGATCTGACGCGTATATTTCGAGATACAACGCTTTGAAAAAGCAGTTTTTAACCGTTTTGGAGTACACAAAAATTATATTTATAAAGTCCGTGGCGTCTTGAAATCACAGTCCTCGTCTGAACTGTGTGTTATTTTCGTGTGTCAGCTAATTGGACGGACGTGTAATAGCTTCGCAGAAAAAAAACACGAATCACTAACATCCTGTAGCGCAGTTCAAGCGCCCAGTAGGCGGGAGCCTTGGCGACGAAGAATCCCCACTATCGCAGAAGACGCCGACTATGATGGCAGGTAACACGCGAGTTCTCGCAGGTCTCTACCAACCACACGTCTGTTCACGAAAATCCGACTTCAAACTAGAGATCGGCGCGGAGAGGCCCGCTCGCCAATCCGAAGGCAATCTCTACGTAAATCACAGATAATTTCAGCGAATGCCGGCACCGAGGTATTCCAACAACGCCAAGGGTGGGATCCCCGGATGTCTGTAACCGCAGCAGGGGGATGGGAGCCATGCTCTAATTGGATCCCACGGCTGACAGGGACCTAGCGTAATTTTTTTTCCTTACATCCTCCCTCAGGCCATCGGAACTAAATAATGGATCGCGGACGGACGTGGAAGAAGTGGAAGAGGGGGAGGGGGTAAAGCGATGCCGGAGGGAATTTTCGCCCGGCAAAGGTGAGTGAGAGGAGAGAGAGCAGGCAAGGCAGATAGCAGAACGGTGTTTCGGTAACGACCCCCGCAGGCCTCGAAGGTGGTTCCTGTGTTGAATGGGTTCTGCAGCAGGAGCCTCTCGTGTATCGCCATTTCACGCCATCCCTCTCCCACCCCCCGTCATTCATCAGCACTTTATACCTCCTATCGTTACCGGAGACCGCGTTCGCGTGCCCGCAGGCAATTACATGACGCACCTCGCCCAAACACATTTATCACGCTTTTTTCCCCTTCTATTTCCGTAACAAAGTGAAGAAAGAAACACCTCAGATGGATTTTTGATGGGCTGGCGGACATTTTAACACGAACAACGGTTCAGCATATCAGGAGGGGAAATACTTGCCCATAACTGCACGTAAACAATGACTGGTATATTTACATTAACATAGGACACGAATTACGAAAAGTAATATATTAGAAGTTTTGAGTGCATCCGAACAGTGACAAGGCCTTAGTAGAGGAACGTTACACAGGAAAAAAAAGTATAATGTTGCTGCAACAAAAAAATTACTGTTGACGCATTTCTTTAATCGTTTATGTTGATGTTGTAGTAACGTTAATAATGTTGTGACAAAGTTACTTAATGTTAACCATTTACAAAGTCTTATATTCACGTAATGCGAACATGCTGTTGAAGTGTTGATGTTAATAAAGCCTCTAAGTAATGTTGCCGCAACCAAAAGTTGTATTACGGTAAAATTAACAGGAAGAACAAAATATTTTGTGTTACTGCGACATTAAAGAAATGTCCAACCAACACAAGGTTACACTGACTTGGCGTTGCAAAAATGGCTGACAGTAGTGAACAACGATAACCTCGTAACATGAAACCACTGTATTTAAATTTTAAAGCAGAGCATGATAAATAAATGTAGTTTAGACCAGCTCTCAAGCCTTGCAAAGCAGTTTACGAGTGCCAAAAGTGCATGTATTTCTAGAGCATAAAGTATTTCCCCATAACGAAAGAGAACTGCAGCTTGCCGTTTAAATTATATTCCATTCCTTCAATATGAAACAGAAACAGATATGTTACGGTATAGCAGTTGGCGGTGCGCCGGGTTCCGTGAAGTGGAGTGTATCAAGCACTCAGGACAAGAGTTCGATTCCCCTGTCCGCCGTCATATTTATTATTTGTTAGTAATATTTCTTTTTCTGACAAAACAATTCTACTTAATTTATTTTACACTGCAATATTTATTTAAAGCAAAAACAGTACAATAAAATTTTTAACAAAAAGGTTACCATCAATGCAACAAAAAAGTTGTCGAGCCGCAACACAAAAGTTGTCTTGCCACAACACAAACACCACCTTAATGTTGCTAGGACAGTAAGGGGGTAATATTGTCCAAAAGTACTAAATGTTACAGTAACATTAATAGCTTAACATTAGATTACATTAACAGCAACATTAGTTACTGGCGGTTTACATATAAAAAAGAATTAATGTTGTGGTAACATTAATACTGCTGCCACAACATTAATTAGACTTTTTTCTGTATAGACATTCAGGAATGGGGACTGCGAGTCAGAAGGTTTTTGGTCAGCTATTAAAGCAACATCTTGAGTACCGTTGAGGGTGAAAACAAATGAAGCTAATGTGGGGCAGAGGGAAAACGGGAATGCCTCGAGAAAACCCGCCGCCAGCGGCAACGTCCGCCACGTTCGCCTTGTTAGGAGGCGAGTAGTCTGATAACTACACCACCGCGGCTCCCGGAAATGATGAGGGAATCGGCCAGGGCGTGTATAGTATTACGAAACCATCCCAGCATTCGACTGGAGTCATCTCGGAAAACTCCTCCCCCCCCCCCCNTAAATCAAGATAGCCGGACCGGGAATCAAACCAGGGTCCATTCAAACGTGAGTCCAGCGTTTTTACCACTGCGCCACCTCGCCCAAAATAATATCAGGACAGATAGGTGATTACATCATTTGTTGGGAAACAAGCCTTAATGGTGGGGCAAATACAGCATCGCATGGCTGTTAGTAACTGTAGACGGTAAACCCAACTTTGCAGCACTTGTCTAGAGGACTTAAAACTTTGCTGAAATGTTTTACATAAAATATGAAAAATTTATTTCTTGCTTTTAGGTATTAGACTCAAAAGAGAGTTGCATACGGCAAAGTAAACAACCGATGTAAACAAACTCAAATTAGGCACTAAGAAGATAAAGAGAACCGCCACAAAACGCCACTATATTATAACACAAAACTTCCGCTGTTGGAAACCATTTCTTCCGTCATTACAGTGAAACACGTGGCTAAACTGCGCCAACTGCTCCACATCAGCTGTTCGAGATGTTGGTATCGCAACATAGCACAGAAAACAATAACCAAAGACTCTACCCGTGTACGTGTGCTCGAAGGAAAGTTATATGCAATAAGGTTCCCTTAAAGTGTTACAATTTTAAGTTAGTCGCACCTGAAATCAACGAGAAAGACGTAATCGTACTTACGTTACTCACAACTTGTTCTGACGTACCTCCCAATGTTTTGAAATTGGAATTCTATTAGGGGCCCGCAACGATTCTTTTCATTATCATTGGCGTGACCTAAAACTATAAGCGTTACGTTACGTTACCTTATATGAAAGTAATGACCCTTTAGAACGGCACAAATTGACTGACACTGAAAGACAGGTTGACGTGAGCTGCCGATAGTTTCCACTGTAGCAATAACAGCTGTGCTGGTCTCTGCAGTTCCAGCCAACTGTTTTAATACTGCTAGATTTCAGCAAAGCCGTCGACATTGTATATCATAAAATGCTCTTTAAAAAATTGTCATCGCTCTTCCGTCTTTCCTGTTGCCGTGCAGTGGTATCTGTCACACCTTACTGACCGTGAGCAGTGTGTGAAAGTTAATAATTCTACGTCGAAATGGCACGTGGTACGATGCGGAGACCTACAAGGGTCTGCATTAGGGCCGTTATTGTTAACAATTCTCATAAACGATTCACCGGAATGCCTGCAGTACACGAACCATCACTTCTATGCGAATGATTTTCAGGTATACGTAAGTGATTTTTTACCTATAGATACTTGTTCAGTCACTTATACTCCCAAGAACAGATTACAGCGATATTGTATACAGTGACCTCACAAGTGACTTGTATGCTAGGTTACAGCGCTTGCGAAACATTTGTGTACGTTTCATATATAACTTAAAGTCGGGGGAGCATACTAGCTCTTACTAAGAAAAACTCGAGTGGCTCACTCTTGATGAAAAGCGCAAGCTGCATACGTAAATCTTGTTAAAAAAAAAGACACTTAGATGTGACAGCCCTAAATCTCTTGCAGATACATTTCAGCCCCTAAATGTAAACCACAATCCTCATACACGTTCATGCGAAACATCACAACTCATTATTCCCTCTCACAAGTCCAATTTCTTTTCCCAATCCTTTACGGTCTCGTGTGCTCGTTTTTGGAATGACTTGCCTAGTAATTTGAAAGACTGTTCAAATGTTAGTAATTTCAAACATAAGTTAAAAATTAATTTGTAGCATGAAAAGTTTCGAAAGTAGTAAAAATATGGCGCTATGTTTTTTTTTCCCTGATGTTTATTGTGTATTGTTGTAAACTAATAATATTTTTTAAATTTTTTTTGTTAGGCTAATGCGATTACCCTTCCTCTTATTTTTATTGTGATATTTGTTTTTACTTAGGCATACTTTAAGGTTTTTCCACATGCTTCATAGAGTATCGAGCTAAAGGGATATTTTCCTATCCTAACATTTCTCTTCTATATGTTTTAAAATGTTTGTTTATTAGTATGAGTCCAATTTTAATTCTTTCTGTGTTAATGTGTACCAAAGGGAAAAACAAAATTTCGTTAAAACTTATTTTTAATGGTTTGTAGTGTAACTTTTTATATAATTTTTATTGTATGTTGATGTGTTTTTATAATTAATAACCTAGTTGTATAGTTTCATGTGCGCTTCACATTGATGTGAATTACTATGTGGTTAGGTGTAAGATAAGACGGAAGCCTCAACTTCGCCACCAATAAAGACATAATGATAATAATAAAAGCTGAGTTGGTAGGTAGCATTTGTTTCGTTGGAAGCAATATCATTATAAACGAAACCAGAAACATATGCAACAGTAATGAGGCGATTACAAATACATACATGCCTTACCCGGTACTCAAACCCAGAAAACCTCGTACCATAAGCTAGCGTGCAGCCAACTGCATTACGAAAGTCGGATTCGGAGCATCAACTTCAGATATAATCAGTCTAATGTTCCGAATGGTACGGTTTACTAGACTAAAATATTTACAGGGCGGTCGTTTTGAAAATAAGTGACTGAGCCACTTAAAACATGTAAGTTTACATGGCCTAACGTAGCGCTCCTTGTGTGAAGAATTTGGTGGAAATCGGCTGTTTGGTCCCCAAGATATGTCATAAAAAACTTTTTATTTTCTTATTTGATGCTATCGTACAAAACTGCCAAAAAAGAGGCTCTACATACGATGAAAATAAACTACTTGCTGCAGCGATACAATGCCGAGCACGCGAAGATGTGTGTGCGTTTTTAACGTAAACGGTGGGTCTTAGGCAGTTGTAACAAGAGCACCAGTTTTGTTAATTAGGCCGTACTTCTCAATAAACAAGCATCAAATGTTTATAACTCCTGACGGTATGCAATACGAGGGTGGCCACCCTTGTTATTTTAATTAGGGAGGGCGGTATTAATGGGAGCTAGCTCTTACGTTAAATATCTCAATAACATAAAACAATGTTAAGAGGGTTGAAATTTCATTTCACTTCGTTAGCGATATTTTGCAAAAAAAAGATTTTAAGGCCTCATACCTCCTGTGATATTCGGTTTAGATATAAGTAAAGTGTCCCATATGTTTTCCTTTTACTTTTTCATAAAGAGTCACCTCCCGAAGTTTGTCGGTCTAATTGAGAACCACCCTGTATACACTGTCAAACACACGGGTACGTATGAGCAACATGGCTGCTTATACCCGTTTTGAAAATAAATTTATACGATTTTTCTTAGATCTTGAACTAATTTGCAAAGTGCAAATATGTTTATAATATACAGAAGGGACTGTTTCCAAGCGCCATTATTAGGGACACTCGAATTTCGCTGGAAGATTTCCGCACATGCTAGGTTTAAAAACCCTACGGACACACCAGCAGTTTTCTTTTGCTTACTGGTAGTGCGTGTCTTTGCGAGAAGACATTTTCTTGCTTGACTGGCCAATCAGAACTATGTTACTACGATAATGTACGTTTATGATTCGCGGGCAGACACCCAAAGCTTGTGGCACGTAAATCATCCAATGACGAAAGTGGATCTGAGCTAAAGTGTTATCAAATACAACTGGCCGTGAAATCTCGCGAAAATCGGTTATCCCTAGCCATTATTAATCGTAAAAGTTTAAGTTTGCGAGGTTACGGGAACTCATGTAAAATATCTGTCATTTTCTCTTGCTGTTTCAGACGCAAACGATTTGCACAGTATCCGTACCCACGTTAAGTTTGCAGCTGTTTTTTTTTTATCATCGACGCAAGGTAGAGTGTAGCGTTCTGACGCATACGATCTAGTTGCACCAGCAAGTCTACGCATTAGAAAGTAACGACCTCACATTTTATTTAATTTTTTTGTTACAAAAGCACTATTTAACCGGAGAATGACCGTCCTCAGAAATAGTACGAGTATTATGTACAGTTTACTGTCGACCGGTTTCTCAGATATCATCCGCTGTTACCACCACCACCAGAGAATAAGTAAACTACAAGCACTCGCCAGCCGACGAGCTCTCCACTGACGTTCGGCAGTGCTGACCGCAACATCAGTCATCCACGTCGGCATCGTCGTCATTGTCGTCGTAGCCGTCAGCACCGCTGATCCCACCACCTCCTCCACCTCCTCCACCGTCTCCGCCAGCAGCGTGACGAGACACCGACGCAGCGAACAGGCGGGCAACGTCCACAAATGTCCGGAAGTCGACGCTGATGACCCGCACCCAGTCACGCATGTCCTCGAGCGCGGCCTGTACCCTCGCAACAGCTGGGCCCTGCGCGAGGACGGCATAACGCGATGCCTCCGCCGACGGGTGTGTGGCGTGGAGCTCATCACGCTGCCCCTCTCGGGCGTTGGCCTGCGGCAGGGGACGGTCGTCCTCGCCTTCGACGACATCGCCGACAGCGTCAGCACCCCACCGGTCGCCCGGCGACATCGTCGGTGGCGTCGGCGCCCCACCAACCACCAATCTCACCGCCGTCGACAACGTTGTCGACGTCGGAGGCCGGCAATCCCATCAATGATTTCGTCGAAGTCTACGAGGTTACCAACACCACCGTCCAAGCTCTTCGAGAGGGGCTCAAAGGTGCGCCCACCTCGGAAGACGCGGGGGGCGGTTCGTCCAACACCTCGGTCGAGGTCTCCAATGACGACGCAGGCGGTGGTGCGGGCCGCGGCGTCGGCACCACAACGGCAACGGGTCGACAGGCAACCTCGCTGGAGACCGCCGGCTAGCGGGCGGGGTGTCGAGCGAAGTCGTGTATCTAGCGGAGATCGCAACCGGTGCCTCGGACTTCGTGGCAAGCAGCCTCGCGACCGACCGCCCCTGTCACGCATCACGTTGTGTCCGTCCGTGTCGCTGTCCGCACACGGTTCCGGTGGAGGCACGAACAGTCCCCGGCCGGGTCACAATCATGCAGGAAGATGCCGCTGGTCGGCGGGTTTTCTCGGGGATCTCCCGTTTATCCGCCATTTAATTCCAGCGCTGCTCCATACTCACCTCACTTCGCCATAATCGGCTCTCAAAACCGCGCTGTTAAGAGCCGCCCAAATCTTTTCACTCGCGAACAGCCCCGCGGCGGCGGCGGCGGCACGGCGTTCGCCCGTCGTGTGGTGGTGGAAGGCGCTTGCCTCCGCCTCGTCAAGCGCGCGGAGAAACTCGCCTGTGAAGCCGTTGTCGCTTCCGGGAATGACGATGTTCACTCGATACTGTAACAAGCACCGCCTCTACCCCTCCGGGAAATATTTTACGTCCCTGCCTCCAGTGGGAAGCTAACAAGAGCCATCCATACCCTGAGAGGCAGTTCCGAGTCAAACCTTTCCTGCCAGGCGTTTCATCGCAAAAAAAAAGGCGACATACATGATTATATATAAGTCAACCCTCGGGAAGAAGTAGGTATGTTCGTGGGTGGCCGTACAGCCATTAATTCCCACGCAGACAGCTTAAAACGGCACCCCAACCAGTTCGGTGACAATGCGTCATTCCCATTCAGAGGGAGAGCCCCCCTCCCCCGTGCTTCTGAGGGAGAGACCACCCGATGTGCTTCTGAGGGAGAGGCCACCCCCTGTGCTTCTGAGGGAGAGACCACCCCCTGTGCTTCTGAGGGAGAGGCCACCCCCTGTGCTTCTGAGGGAGAGACCGCCCCCTGTGCTTCCGAGAGAGTGACCACCCCCTGTGCTTCTGAGGGAGAGGCCGCCCCTCCCCCCGTGCTACTGAGGGAGAGGCCACCACCAGTGCTTCTCGCTGCGTCCTAGGCATGTGGGACTCCGAAGCGAACTTAGAGGGGAGACATTCAAATGCCCTACCCTCAAATCCTGGCTCGTGTTTGTTTGAACAATGTTCTAACAGCAAATCTTAGCCATCTCGTTTATGGCAGTCATACTGCTAAAAACAATATAAAAAAAGAATTGGAGGCGTTATTTGCGCAACTAGCATGATCATTACACCCCAGATGCCATGTCCCTTAGCTGACCAGTTGCGCGAGGTCCTCGTAGCATACCATGCGTGTGTGTAAAAAAATTACAATAAAGTGGCCCAGCCGTGAAAATGGCTGTACACACACGTGTCGACACGCTCCACACCAGTGGTACAGAATAGGTGCATATATAGTGATGAAATGACTTGACGGTTCCTTTGATGCAGGCGTACGCACCCTCTGATCAGCTGCACCAGGCTCCGGGAGTGTACCTTGTGCTTGATTGGCTACAAAAGGCTGTTCACGGTAAAGTGAGCACTTTTGAAATCAACCTTTGAAAAATATCACTGCCCCAAACTGCACATATTTTAACGGGCACACTTGCATTCAGGGGTCTTCTAAACGATCATGTTGCGCCGAATATGTCAACTGCATCGAACAGCGGAACCACACTCGACAACAGACATAGCAGCGGAATCGAGGAAACGGCGTGAGGTAAGAAAAAAAACATGTTAAAATTGTTTTCGGTTTGTGGGTGCTAGGAACATGCGCATGTTGTAACACAAACTACCCGGTTCAACTCTCCATCCCTCGGGGAAGCTCAAAACGTGTCACACCAATAACTTATACAAGGGCGGGGGTCCCGGGTTCAACCTCCTCCCCACCCTCTCAAAATAGCAAAATGAGAAATTATGAAAGACAGTAAAAATAAGTACAATAAAAAATGCAGGCGTCTTTATAAGTGTTGCTTTATCGATGAAGAATCTTGCCATCCCCTACATTTCTGCCTACGCCACTGTGTCACACTGAAGGTGAGTACAGTGCCCAATTGGAATGTCTTTAGACAAGTTTTTGCAGCAGTACTATTTTTTTACTGTATTGGAGTTTCGTGAACACACGACGTGTAGTCAGTCGGCTACCGCCAACTTCACGCGGGTTGGCAATGGTCGGTGGGATTTTTTTTTTCACACAGGAGAGCGCTGCACAAGGGACGATGGCCCCCAGGAGAGGCGTTTGCTAAATAAGTTGCGCCATCGAGCAGAATGATCGAATTACGCCGGGAGCAGGGGGTGGCATGCTTCGTGATGTAGGAGTGGAGGGTACGAGCACCACCCCTGACCGTGGACGTCATTGCATTAGCACTCGGCTCGGGGGCTGTCATGTCGTCGAGTTCCCCCGCGCGGTACGGGTCCTCCCTGCAGGATTCCCCGGGGGAAAAAAAAAGTTACCCGATAGCTTAAGGTGGACTCTCAACCATCCGTCAGTCGCCCGCCAGTCTGACGGTCACGTGATCTTCAACCATTCGCAGGGAAACTTTTTTTTTCTATCCGTCAATCCATCAAATATTTCTCAAACTTTAACTTTCGACGGACGGACGGATGGGCCACCGCCTTCTGACGACATTCCGTAGACGCGAATACTCACTTTGAAACAAAATGCCAGGTAGTGGATCTGTGTTTATTTATCTTGGGTGGCAAATTCAGGAATTTAAAATGTAAACAATAATTAAGTATAGATTCTTATCACGTAAAAAATACATATTTCCCCAAAATGTTTCTCTCTTAAAAATGTATTTCCGACCAAAATATACCTCCAACTAAAGAAAGATCACGGTGTTAAGTTGTCACACTAGAATGTTGCCGTACAGAAGAATCGACGGACGGCGGATTGTTGAGAATCGATTCGAACCGACGGACGACTGACTGACGGGTGCGACGGATGGTTGTGAGTCCGCCTTTAGTTTGCGTCCCGACTGTGCTGCACGGGCACCCCGTCCAGCAGGGTTCGAATTATTACACCTCCACAAACAAAGTACGTACTCTGACCTAGTTCCTTTCGTGATTTCAACAAGGCCGTGTGACCTGCTGTTGCATTGTCTCCCCTCCCCATCTTGCCCCTGACACCATTCCTAACGAATAAAACTATAAACGGGCTTCGTGAGCTATTCACACTATCCTAGAATGCAAACTAACTGCTTTCGATAAACTGTAATGTCATTTGGCAGTACTTACGACCCCGTGTGTAATAGGCAAGCAACACTCTTATAAACATTTATCCTCAAATTTCTGTAAACAGCAAGAATGTAAATTAATTATTGTGAGTGAGGAGGAGATATTACAATAAAAAAAGTCCTTATATGAAGCGACGGAAGGGAAATTGGGGACACGTAAAGTTAACAAAGTTAACTACATTATTTTTGCTTTAATATGTTGAGTTTTTAATTTTTGCTCAACGTAACTAATACAGCAGCTTGTATAAATTTCGTTACCATCAATATTTCGAAAATAAACACCAAATATTTTCGCAATGTATTGGTGAATCGCACATATTTTTTGGCAGGATATTGCAATATGTAATCTGGTATTATAGCGAAAGTGTCAGGAGAAAAAGCATACAAGGGTTAATAGATACTTGAACATATATTGTGTACTTAAGCAGTCCCCGCAAAACGCGTAAAATGAGAATCAAACCTAGAAATATAGCGGCTGTGGTGTGGGAACGGATAGAGAGAAATTTACCTAAAATGAGTGAAATGATTACAGGTCACTTAAATCCTTAAGCTGTGAAAAGTAAATTACAAGCTACACAAACAAGATGCATAAATCCTACTTTGCTGAAATTAATGAAAAATACTACGCGAACTTTCAACAACTCTTAATTATGAGGATGCCAAGAGGATAAATATTTTCTTCCGTGGAATATTTTCACTCTTATTTTTCTCTCATAATTCTGCCTCGCCGAATTCAGCCAAAAAATAATTGAATAATTCACAACGCACTTCAACGTCCCGTATTTGTTCGTTCCCTGTAATGATTTAACCAGGCCTGGAACAAAAAAAAAGTGGCACATAAAATAACGAGATAAAAGACAGTAAATCTTCACTATGGCGAAGGGTTTGTTTCCGAACGCTGACAGAAATGACTTTAAGTATATGGCCTACTGCATTCTCAAAAATTCTGATTTTTTTTTGCACAAAACTCATGAAACAATTGCAAAACACACGCCTGTACGAAAACAGTTTCAAAGCATGGACACTAGTCAGTGGTTTGCTGCAGGGGTTTTACCTTAAAACTGGTTTATTTGTAGAAGAAAAAGTCGTAATTTTCTGTGGTTACAGTAGAGTTTACTTTATTTCCAGGAGGATATGCGCGTTTGAGAAGATTTAACTCCAATGCATCCGGAGACAAAAATCGATATTTACAAAGCAAAAAAATTAACGGATTGACCTTTGTTCAGTGCACAAAGCAGGGAAGAGTCCGCAAACAGTATCTACATCTTCCAAAATAGCCCTAAAGAGTGTTCAACAGGAAAAAGTACGTTATTTTTGTATTTGTCACAAGCGATATCCAACTTGACGTCGAAAGTAATAAAGTGCCCAGAAAATCATGAATTTTATGATTCCACTGTGTTTGCATACAGCTGATGAAGAAATGAGATATAGTTTACTTTAATAACAGATGTCATGAGTTACCCCTTGACACACGTTATAACGCACAGAAAATATTTTGCATATGTAAATGTTTGCAATAGACCCCGCCACGCACATCGTAAACTAGATTTAAGGAAGTGCCCCCCAACTTCCAATATTCCTTATTTTAATCGTTTGAATTTTGTGACACGAGAAAAATAAAACCCTTGACTGAAGAGCACTTTCTTTAGAGGGGAGGATACTTATTTTTATTCCAGGGAAGTTCTATTTTCAGGATATCCCTCCACCTCAAGCAAACAAAGCTCAACCGAGTCTAGAAATTCACATCAAATCGACAACGCGCCGCATTCGTGCGCACTAATATTGTGCACAAGAACTATTTCTTCCTAGGCATTACCATCGCGTCTATTTTCTCCCGTTTTTTAAACTCATACTAGTTGAATGAAATATTAAATTACAGATGAAATATGCTTAAAATTTCAATTTAACAAAAAAAATATTTTTATGTTAACAGAAGTATAAAACTCTGGTGATGCATGACACAGTTATAAAACAACCACGCAATAATACGTGGTGTGATTTTTTTAAAAGTTTTATTTAAAAATTGTGAAGAAACTGGGAATATAAGATTATTTTTAAGCGAACCGAGAAAAAATGTTCTAGTAAAAACCAACATTTTACCACGCCACACAGTAGACAAGTACACCGTGACGAAATGGAGTGGCGGTTCCACTGAAGTGAGCCTACCCATTCGCTGATAGGCTGCGAGACTCTTGGAACGCGCCGTGTGCTTGATTAGTTACTGCATGCTACGAAAAGTTCCCTATTGGCTGGGCTGCCGGCTAGCGAGTACGTTACCAGGAGCTGATTGGCGAATAGCGCTTCAGTGTTTTGCTGGCCACTGGCGCCACTTTGCTGGCGTGTGCAGCTCTCGAGTCCGCAGTAAAAGTGGCTGTTTCATCTCTGTACTCCTCGTGCTCCGTGGCCATGCCATTTCACCTCTATGTACTTTTCTACTCTGTGGCACAGCCAGAAGTCACCACAAAGGCGAAGATGAAATAAGTGAAAAAAAAAAAAAAAGAATGAATGCGTGAAATTATGACTGATATCAGCGGATAGACTGCAACCGAAGTAGGCCTGGGAAAATTTTCCATAGTTGAACAGCTGAAGCGCCAACTGCCGTCGCGATTACTCCCCAACCCCAAAATGGTAAACGCAGCTGCCCCACCCCCTCACCAAAAAAAAATCAGTAAATTAACTAAATATGTGGTTATCTGTAGATTTTAATCCGTGGCACTGGCGCCTACGTGAGAGGAAGCGCATCCGGAGGACACGGCAACTGTCCGAGGATGCGCTGAGCCGTGATTGGCCAGCCCGCCGACCACTGATCGGCTTAACCTCCCCCCCCCCC
>NQII01004014.1:302676-381580 GCA_002778355.1 Clitarchus hookeri
TAATACACGGACCTAACCCTCCCGGCGGCTTCTGGCGTCAACCATCACCGCCGCTCCATCTGCAAGTAATCCGCTGAAAACTGGCAGGATTTCCAACCTTGGAGGGGGTGAAGGGATTAACCGAGCACGTCAGCACAGCGTATTTTTCCGCTCCCTCGGTCTAAATTCCTTTTAGTACCGACAGCGCTGAGGTTACTGGCCAGTAGGATGCCATTTACGAACGCCGACAGCCACTCAATGATCTCGGTGGCGCGACACTCGATAGTAGTGCCAGCAGTAGAAATAAATTGCGTCCGCTGTGCCCGACGAGTTTGTCGTCGTGCCAGTAGTAGGGACAACAGAATTTCGCGCATTCATTTTAGGACAAGCTAGACTTCAAACACATGTACATTTCTGTTATGTTTTCAATTGGACTACAGTTGAGTCACGCCCATGTGAGCTCTGAGTTAGCAGGAGAAACCCACGGAAACAAGGACCTAATCCCATGCCGCCTGGTCTGGTGTGAAAATGGCTACTCATTAGGACAACATCCAATGAACAAATAGCAGAGACTCGACAATACATAAGACAGTGGAATTTAGACTACAGCGTCGTTGAACCCGCGAAATTTTCCGTTCACTAGTTATTAGTAATTGTATGTGTTCTTTTTTTCATTATAAGGAGAAAATTAGTAAAAATTGTAGTACCGAGATTCAAGTGAAAATAATATAATACCAACCCATCCTTACTTTCTTCACATTCTTGTCAGAATACAGCAATGTTTTAAGTTTCTAGGTTCACCGCCGCCATTTTCGGTCGTCTGCTACTGCTGAGACTGCCTGTCCTACACATGTGTGGTCTTGGCAGGAAGTGCAGTCTCCAACCCAGACGCCAAAACACCTCTCGTCGTTGTGGCCGCGGTGGCTGGACGATTATACTGCTCGCCTCCCACCAAGGCGAACCGGGTTCAATCCCTGGCCGGGTCACTCCGGACTTTCGCAAGTGGGATCTCCCGTTTCCCCATCCCTTTCATTCCGGCGCTGCTCCATTCTCACTTCATTTCATCCTCATCGGCTCTCAATACCTCATTGTTAAGAGACGCCCAAACCTCTAAACTCAACTATCTCGATCCCTCCTTAGTGACTCATCAGCAGCATCAAGCAACACTCGTCAATAATTTCGTCTGCCGACAGTAACAAAATGAGCGCGGCCTCGGACCCTTGGCTGGTTACACTCCGTTTTATTCTTGCGTTCAATGCAGCCCATCGTCACGTTTGAAAACACAACTATAGCTGCTGGGACTTGCCACATATGTCCTGCATAGAAGTAGGATTCATTTACCTGCGCCACACTATCACACGTCAAAATTACTTCAAATAAAAATTTGCTAATTCGATTTACTCACATTACAAGAAAAACATTTCTGGTGTAGGCTGTTCACGGTGAAGTGAGCACTTTTGAAATCAACCTCTGAGGAATGTCACTGCCCCTATACCTGCATACATTTATACGCACACGCTGAGAGGCATGCGCACTGTAAAGTTGGTAGCGATGGATATAAAGTAGTTCCACATAATAAAGATGAATTAAAGTGTTAAGGTAAACATTTTTGAATACCACAATGAATTATTACACTTTCAGATTTGTTAATGCATTGTATAAGATTTATTAAATTTGTTAAATATTTACTTTTACAATAATTTCTACTCTTTTACTTGACCGACGCTTAAAATAAAGTGATTAGACCCATTCCAATGTTAATTTTACATGAGGTGGAAGAATACGAATTTGCATACAAGTAAATCTTAGACAGACCTTTCAAAAGTGCTCAGTTTACATATTGTTACTGTACTTTACATATACCTGTGTAATAAAATTAATAAAACCATTAATAAAAAAATTATCTGGTATGATTCATTTTGGTGCCTTTAAAGGCATATCATTTTTTTATTTATCGTGAACATTTTTTTTAACTATTACATTTTCTATTTTTTTTTTTTTTTTTTTAGTCAGTTAAGGAATATTGTTTGCTAAATGTTTCGTACTTCCTCAGGTAAGTTCAGCAATATTTTTAGTGTCATCCTTTAATAACTAAAATTTTTCGTCACACTGAAACTACACTTCATAAAAAATGTTCTGCAAACACCAAATGTTTTTTCTAACGTTATGTTTGTATTACATGCGCGCGAGCGCACAACCTCACATACCCGAAGTCGATGTGGGGTTGAACATTATATCCCGCGTTGCAAGGACCCCTCGACATCAACATGCAGACATGAAGCATGTCAAAATTTTCAGTAAAAGGAGCGAAACTGATAATCGACCACAGAATAACTAATTGCGAATTCGTAATCGCTTCACTCTATTATTTCTGATAGCACAGCCCATTCAACTTAAAAAAAAAAAAAGAGATCATACGCTATCTATGTTTTGTCTACACAAGCAATACTACAGGCTTCCATTTGGATTTTTGTTTAACTGGCAACGGATTAATATTAAAGTTAAATTTCGATATTTCAAGATAACAGTATATTAAATCAATTATTTGTGACGAATGTATATATATATATAAAGTAATTAATATTATCAGTTACAAATGAGTATCAAAATTATTAAAACGAGTTCTAGATTCCCTTTATGGTGATTAAAATAAAAGTAACATACTGAAGTAAAAGAGTTTTAATTATCGCGACTTGAAAGGTTAATCAACATGATGTACAGATATAGCGAAACCGCAAATTCGTAACATGAAATTTCTGGTCCAACGGGGAACAGTATCTGCAATCTAGTGCACCAACAGTTTATTAGGAAAATAGAAAACTAACTAATTTCCTAATTTACACTTACCTTTGACACCTGAATAATCTGGCAAATGTTAATTGGTGGTTCCTATACACGCACCAGTGCACTACTAGAAATTCTGAACGTTAAAGAACAACATTACCGAAATATGTTATCACTCTTTGGAAGTGTCGTCCGGTGTCAGTTTGATTTTGAAATGCTTTCCATTGTTGGTTAACGGAAACTGTTCGTAAATCCTGTGGATCGACTTTACAACAAAATTTTATAAAGTGTTTATCCACACAGGCAACGAAAATCTAGCAATTATTTGAGACGAAACAAGTAAAAAAAAACTATATATGTTAGTAAAAACAGAGATAACTCTGTTCAATTGTGTATTGAGGGAAAGTTATCTAAAAAAANGCAATTATTTGAGACGAAACAAGTAAAAAAAACTATATATGTTAGTAAAAACAGAGATAACTCTGTTCAATTGTGTATTGAGGGAAAGTTATCTAAAAAAATTAAAGACTTCAGAAAATTTACGTTGTACAAGCAAATAATGGATTTTACAACATTCAGGTCTGTGCAAAAAAAATTACTCTTGTTCAGCTATGTACTTACTGTCTCTCTTATAACATGCTACAATAGTTAGATAAGAAGATTAAACCACAAAGGATTCCCCCGAACAGTGCATTTGACTTTAAGCTTTCTTTACACTGTCCACGTGGCTTTTCAACTTTTATAGAGTTGTAATTTATGTTCTTCGTCCTCTTCTTACCATCACCAAGCTGCCCCTTTACTGCAGTATTTGGCCAAACAGTTACTCGTCATATCCAGTTATATCAAAACCTCTTTTACACAAGTAAAATTGTCCGTACTTCCTCGTCTCTTCTAGTTACCTTCCCGTTTCAAATTTTTCCCAGTATTTTTTATTTTATTATATTCTTTCCACCGTACATACTTTAAAAGCTTCTTAATCTCACCTCATCCACCTTTTCATAATTCTCGTTTCTGACTACTACAAAAACACGCTCCACAGATAGCATTTGATTAGTTTCTCCCATCCCTCTCAGAAGAAAGTTCTATGGAAGAAAAAAAACACTCTCTTCATTAATGCTTCTGTTACCATTCCTAAAAGCACACAGTTTGATATACATAGAAAAGAAAAAATGTCGATGACGACGGAGCTCAATATTTCACAACATGGTTATATCCATCATATTTATCCTGACATTTGCACAGACAATTATTTTTACTTTTTCGGAAAAGTTCGTACACTAAATTTTCGTACATTCTTGCCTTGCATACGTTGACATCACGATTTTGTTTTTACCAACTTCTAACGCGAACAAGGAAGCGTAGAGTTAGGGCATAAATTGTAAACGTAACAGTTTTTATATTCGCACGTTAATGTGTCCCGCACATAACAGCCTTCGAAATCATCGTAGCAGCATAGCCAGTGAATTGTAACGTCACAAAATTGAATTTGCAGAACGCCTCGAAGATCTCGAAAAATTACGCGCCGGTACCCACAATTCAGTTCACTGCACTTCACTGACTGAATGGAGAAAATTCGGCGACGGATATTTTCATTTTTTCTTTTATATCACTGTATTCGCAGTCGGAGCTGATGGGGTTCTCTGCGAAGCTAGGAGAGAACAAGCAGTAGGACGTTCTGGCCGATGGGGGCTGGTACGGGTTGCCTGATGGTTGCGGGTTCGTGCTAGTAGACGGCATTGACGAAGTTGCTCCTCGTGCCAATATGGTGTGGACAAGCTGAAGAATATTATCTCCATTTTCTTCAGCGTTGCTGTTGATGTTATTTTCTTCTTCACTTTGACAACATGGCTATCGTAAATTTAAGATGGGTTTAAAACCCTGCAAGTTTCGAAATTGTCAGTGGGGTTTCCTCTTGAAATAGCGAAAAAGGAACGACAGCGACAGCGAGAACAATGACTTCTTTCCGAGGGGGCTCGGGGAGCGTCTTATAAAGAGCTTTTAAGGGGAAAAAATAGTCAGCACTCGCGATTAAAGTAGGCCGCCGATTAGTCGGAACGAATGTTTCCGAAAACACGCTAGTAATTAGCCAATGAGAAACATTGGTGGAGCAATTAAATATATTGGAAGGAGGTGGAAGGGAACCGACTATTTGAAGAACGAATGTTTCCGAAAACACCCGAGTAATTAGCCAATGAGAAACATTGGCGGAGCAATTAAATATATTGGAAGGAGGTGGAAGGGAACCGACTATTTGATAGAACGAATGTTTCCGAAAACACCAGAGTAATTAGCCAATGAGAAACATTGGCGGAGCAATTAAATATATTGGAAGGAGGTGGAAGGGAACCGACTATTTGATAGAACGAATGTTTCCGAAAACACCAGAGTAATTAGCCAATGAGAAACATTGGCGGAGCAATTAAATATATTGGAAGGAGGTGGAAGGGAACCGACTATTTGATAGAACGAATGTTTCCGAAAACACCAGAGTAATTAGCCAATGAGAAACATTGGCGGAGCAATTAAATATATTGGAAGGAGGTGGAAGGGAACCGACTATTTGATAGAACGAATGTTTCCGAAAACACCAGAGTAATTAGCCAATGAGAAACATTGGCGGAGCAATTAAATATATTGGAAGGAGGTGGAAGGGAACCGACTATTTGATAGAAGGAATGTTTCCGAAAACACCCGAGTAATTAGCCAATGAGAAACATTAGCGGAGCAATTAAATATATTGGAAGGGGGTGGGCAATTAGGCAATGAGAATAAGGGATGGGGCAATTGGTCAATTAAATGGAGGAGTGGAGGGTGTCAATCGTCTGCTGGGCGCGGTGCTGGGGACAGCACCAGCAATGTAAAACAAATGACAAATGAAAAACCAAGATGGCGGTCGAACGAAGGTGAGAGACAAACTCCAGTAATGTATAAACAAATGACAAACAAAAAATAATAATATGGCAGACAGTGACTGTAACGCCTACCAAGATGGCGGAGTGCACCTACAAATATGGCGGATTGAGTATGAGCGAAGGAGGGGTGTGGGGACCAACGGAAATTTAAGTTATTTTTTTTATAATTTTTAAATAATTTGTAAGATTTTTTTAATATATTTTTTTTTAGATTTTTGGGGTCAAAGGTAAAGGTCACACGAATCCAAGATGGCGGCCGGCGTCTAGCTCTTACGCCAGACGCCGATGCCCAGACTCATCATAATCATACTACTTACCAGCGTTTGTGCATTTAATTATGCTTAATAATAGAATTTAGCGTAAACAATCTCAAAAAAAAAAGTTCCACGGGAAACAAAGGAAAATGTATAAATAAAACTGTTCGACTTGAAAATATTTATGTACTTGCATGTCCTGCATTATAAATTATGTAATTTAAAAACATTTTTATCTCGTCAGTAGTTAGCTGAGGTAGCTGAAGCTTAGTGTTTGGGCACAAAAGTTCCGGATTAGAAACTAGTTTGTCCTTTCACTTTTTTAATGATAAACGAAACTGTTTAATGTACGCACAGTTATTCAATAATTTAGCTGGGCATACAAATTTTACAACTTTGGGGCAAACAAATAGAAGCAACGAAATAATTTGGTTTCAGCAAATATGTATTGCTCCTATAGAGACTATTAATTTGGTTGCACCCAACATATTTGTTTTATTCAAAAAACATTTTTATCAGGGTGCAGCAAGTCGTGCGGACGGAGAAAAAAAAAGTTAAGATACCAACAAAAGAGAGTGAGTGAAGAGATTTCGGCGGCTCTTAACATCGGGGGTTTGAGAGCCGATGAGGGTGAAGTGAGGTGAGTATAGAGCAGCGCCGGAATGAAATGGTGGGGGAAACGGGAGTTCCATAGAAAGCCCACCGACCAGAAGCATCGTCCGGCACGATTCCCACTTGCGAAAATCCGGAGTGAACCGGCGGGGGATCGAGCCCGGTTCGCCATTGGTCGGAGGCAAGCAGTCTAACCGCTCAGCTACCATGGCCCCTGACAGCAACACGAGAAACGGAAATTACGTTTGAAAAAAACTGAATTAAAAAAATGCTAAATTGTCATACAAGAGAGAGAGAGAGTATTCCCGGAAGTGGGACACTTTCCACCGAGAACGTGTCCTCTGCCAGCCTTGGTGGGTTCACAGACCAGGAGATGACACGTGGACCTAACGCGGATGTAATATTATCTCTGCAAGACGTCTTCAGCCTGGGTGCGAGACTGGGAGAGGCGGCGGCATAATTAACTCGCCCTCCGCGGATCTTGCTAAAGAGAGTAATTGTTCTTGTGAAGGTTGGAAGGGCGGAAGCACCCACAAACAGGCTCTTGGCACGGAAGCGATGCCCCCCTTCCCCGCCCGGGCAAATGAGGAGGAATCCACAGTCAAGCATCGTCGTCGCATCACAAACAATAACAGACGCGGCACGTCTGCGCTGCTTCCTGGGCGCATGTGCTGGTGACGTCACGACAAAGCCGCCTCAGCACACGACGAACTTGGAAAGAGGTGATCCAGGAGGTTCCCGCCTGGAGGGCGCAAACCTTCCCCTCCCCAGCAATGAGGTACGGGTAATGGTGGGTTCAGGAGTCGAGAGGAGGGAGGGCGTTTACGCAGGTCCCAGCCAGCACGCGGGGACGGGTAAATTAACCATAGACTAAGATGAGGTAGACCGATATTGCTGGCTGCGCACAACCAATCTCCGTGTCCCAACATTGAACTGGTTTTCTACCATCACGACTAGTGAAAACGACATGGATTGGATTTGAGGTTAGAATACTGTTTTTTAAGTAACAAGTGCTTTGAGATGTGGTTATACTTCTTCTAATTAGCAAAAGTAATTTATCAATAAAAATAGTGCTTGTCATTTAAAAATTGAGATATAAAGAAACACGTTAATCACCGTTGACGATTTGAATATGACATTTGTGTTCCTTTGGAGTAGGTCGATGCAGAGTATATGCGCAGAAGACGAATAAACTGTCTAACTCATATTTAGTCTATGAAATTAACCTGGCATCAAGATCAAAGAGTATGTGTGACGTACTAATCAGTACAACTGTGCGATATGGCGATATATCGCTCACTAAACAATGTCTGAAATATCGCAACAATGTAGAGCGGTATTAGCGATATGCGATGTTATATAGATATACAATTTTATCGACATATTATGTTAGCGATTGACGATATGCGGTATTTCCGATATCAATAAGAGCCATATTTTCGATGCATATATTTCCCATGATCAATACGACCGATATTTGCGATGTATCGCCATCGATTTTTAGTACTCTCTAGGACCATATATCGCACCAATGCCAATATGGTCAGCACGTTCCGGAACGATATTTAGACGTAAATATCGCAGAACCCAACGTGGATTCTGCGTCGCCCAGTTATGCATAGTTTGTAAATTTACGCGCCCATGGTTTGTGAAGGTCGCTTCATCGGCAAATATCAGTTTGTTCAGAAAATTGCTGTCACGCCTTGCAGATAGCAGAGTAAACCTCCAAAAGTGTACATACTGCTGGAAATCACCTTCATGTAATGCCTGATGAAGAGCCGAGTGGTATGGATGGAATTTTTGTTGGCGCAGTATCCGTAACACACTTTCTTTTTACTTATTCCTAGGTACCCGGAAAGTTCTCGCATAGCCACGTGGAGCTTTGCATCGACACGTGCCAACACATCGTGTTGCTACGTCTCGCCCGTGGCAATCTAACGCCGCATTCGCGTTGTGGAATTCAAGTCACCTCGTGACAAGAAACGTGTGCCAATTCTTCGCATAGTTTGCCGTGAGATGGGCTTACGATTAGGATACCTTTCACCGTGCATTTGGACGGCTTGCTTGGCATTTCTCCCACACTAACCGTAAATAAGTACTGTGTCCAGTTTTTCCTCATTCGTGAACTTCATTGCGTACACAAAGCCACATACAGCCTCACCACTTACCGCAACAGATTACGAAGACTGGTGCTGCGCTGCTATTGGAAGCGGTCCCACCAAGATGAGTCACGGCGCGTGTTGTTTACGTACAGCTGTGAGTACAGGTCCACTGCCCCATGCTACCGGCCCATCTAACTTAATCATATTTGCACATTATTTCTCGGCGTTTCTACGATACCTTCCACTGCAAATGCTACATCGCTGAATTCCTCTTTGCACGCACTATTAGATGCCGTTGAAACAATGTATGTTTCTAGTTAACACAAATCATATGTGGTTCAGTTTCTCGTCCATACACGTGTTATGAATAGTCACTACGCGGAAAAATTACTCGCCCCCGTAAGTACTACCATTTACCGAAAACCGCATTTCGTGATCTGCAACCATTGCGGACACATACACAGTCGGATCACATTATGATGAACACCTGTCAGAAGTGACATCTGCCAAGTGTAGCCCGTGACGTATGGCCAGTGACGTGGACCGGCGAAGCGGGTATATAATGCGACCGACAGACTGGCTGTACACAGTGACACGCCCTCAGCGTTTTTACGCGAAATATAATCGTTTAAACGAAGGTTTTTTTAACAAAACTCAATCGCTCGTCAAAGTAGCTCACACATACAAGCAAAAAACGTAATTAAAATACTTCAAATGTAATTTTAAAACCAAAACTAAGTTTGAATACTTATTATAAACAGCAGCACCTTCCTGATACGTTTTTAAATACCAGTTACCCTCAGTAACTTATATATATCTTGAGTAACTCATAATTAATTCCTTTTCCTGAACCAAGCCCTCACGACGTCACGCGTTTTAAATGATTACTTCTGGCATTTAGAATCAACATTACCAAATTCAAACATTTTTATATCCACCACCGAGACCACTTGTGGGCTTGTTGGTGGATATTTTAATAAAAGTCCTGTAATATTCAAAATTACTATTTTAATAATCAACCAGGTGGGAGTTTGCTACTCTCGCCTTCCAACCTACCTCCCCTGCAGGCAGGAGGTAGTTAGGAAAACATTTACAACCCGTCCACTGGGGAAACCTAGTGGGCAAAAAGTAGCTGCGGTGGGCAACTGCCGCAAGCACAGTTGATATGGGGGCGGGGGGCGGATGGGCCTTTCTCCTAACCCTCTGCCATTAATAAATGACACAAAACCTGGATGGTCAAGGACCCCTCACGGGGCCCGTTCTACCCCCGCGCTGAGCCACGAAGATGATGTAAAGCGGCGGTGTACACAGTGCGCTTCCTGCTGTCATGGGTAAGGGAAGCGATTTAACCGAGTTGCAAAAAGGGATGATCATCGCCTTTCTGGCCGAGGGGGGCAGCATTTCGGAAACAGCAACGCTTGTGAACTGTTCACGTGCCTCTGTGGTAAAGGTGCATGCATCATGTGTGGATGAATGGCAACATTGGGAATAACCGTCGTGGAAACTGCAGAGTTCCACGTGACATTGATCTCCGAGGTGAACATGGACTACGATGGTGCGTGAAGGCCAACCGACAGGCTACAGTGGAACAGCTCACCGTCCAAATGAACCAGGGGGCATCCAGACACGTGTCTACAGTAACAGTTCAGCGAACCCTTCTGCGAATGGGGCTCCGAATTAGACGGAGGGTGACTGCACCCATGCTAACACAGGTGCATCGACGAAAATTAACGGTATTTGCTCGACAGGATAGCAACTGGACCGCTGCTGATTGGCGACGGGTAGTCTTCTCCGACGAGTCACGGTTTCAGCTGCATAGAACGTATGGACGTCAGCGTGTCCGGGAAAATGGCAGCCATTGCCGAGGAATGACTGAGCAGGAGGTTTCGGCGTGATGTCAACCAATATGGCCGCCGTGACACCCCGGTACCCCGCCAGGACGCCAGTCGGCAGTGAATCGGCAATTTTACGTACATTTTCGTCGTCGGGGGGTGATTCGTTAGTTATGAATTTGGTGGCTATATCTTAAACCGTTCGGAAATGGTGACCAACTATGCTTACAAAATAACTTAGAGCGTAATTGACTCTGTCTCCCTATTTGTCATCAGGGGGTGATGTCTATGTTATGAATTTCGTGACTATATCTTAAACGGTTTGGAATGGCAGCCAACTATGCTTATAAGTGGACTTAAGGCGTAATTGACTCTGCCACTTTATTCGACATCAGAGGTGATGCCTATGTTATGAATTTGGCAAGCATGTATTAAACTGTTCGGAAACGGTGGCCAACAATGTTTATAAGAGGGCTTAAGGCATCCTTAGCCCTACCACCTTGATGCTATGCTCTAGCTGGCACGAATGGTAGTTTGGTGGTGAGAATCTAAGATGGCGGGGTGATTGACATGTACGCGATTAGCATAAGTGTGATTAGTAATGTACAATTAGCATATATGTGTGTGTGATTTGTAAAGGTGTCCTTAGCACACGCGTACTCGGCATAGGTCGTTGAATATATGCTTGTAACAAGGTTGTGCATGAAGTTGCATGACGGGGCAATGAACTCGAACATTCTTCAGACAAGATGGATGGTGCTGGCATGGAATGACAGAGCGTGAATGTTAGGGCAACCCCTCAACCCCAAAATGGAATAATTTAGCTACATTTTGGAGTCATGCTATTTTCGGACTGAGTGACTCATAAAAATTTTGGTCAGGAAAATTTATGTGGGTAATTTTAAAGGTTTTGAGGGAAATTCGGGAAATTTTGGGCGTTTTTCAGGGGAAAGGGAAATTCCGAGAGAAAAAGGGAAAATGGCCGCCATTGGCGAGAAATGCCACAGCAGGAGGTTTCGGCGTGATATCATCCAAGATAGCCGCCGTGGCATGCCGGCACCCTGCCAGGACTCCAGTTGGCTGTGAATCGGCTATTTAAAACTACTATGAATTATAATAAAGGCCGTCAGTATTAACAATAGTATGCGTCAAATAAATAAAATTTCACAACACAGCCCGCATAACATCCCTCAGAACATGTGGCTTCGTTCATTATTTTATAATTTTTTTTATTCCTCCTAACCATTTCCTTTTGAATACGCGGTTTTTACCACAGCATACACTGCAAAGGAAAAATTCTGCGTATACGCCATCAAAACGTATAGCTAGCGGTAAGTAAAAGGAATTTAATCCTCAAGGAAAATCGCTGCAGTGTAGTCCGACAAAGAAGGTGGCTTTTTATAAAACTCAGGCAGAGTTATCACCGCGACATTGTCCACGACAACAAAAGCGGACCGCGGAATGGTCATGACAGTGAGGAAACGGCACGTCGCACAGCACAACACAATTAAGCAAAAAGTAATTAAATCTTACCCGTGACATCAAAAGGCATGCAAACTATACCATTACCTCGGTAAAGCTGAGAAAAGAAAAAGGATGACGTGTGACATAACTGCGAACATAACAACCAAAAAAGATGTAATTAAAAGATTATTAATTTCCATTGGGTTTTAAACTCATTTCAAGATGCTTGGGTTTCACATGAAAGTAATTTATTTGATCAAAACAGCACCATCTAAATTAGGTGCATTACGTGGTTATTTTACCGTTTGGGTTCAAGTTTTTCGCTAATACTGACAGCTAAAAGGGCCAGATGCTGATTGCAGATGAGCCAAAGTTTTAAATTTCACAGAATTTCCTTTTCTCATTTCATGATTGTAAAATTAACTTTACATTAACAACACATAATGCAATTCACAGGGGATAAAAACACTTAGTATTTTGTTTGATTTCGATGAGAAGTATAAGGTTTCATGATTTTTCCGTTTATTTTATGATTAAATCAAATGTTCATATTATAGTCACAACAAAATCTTTAGGCATGCCTAGGCTAAAATATTGTAAGTGTTTTTTACACGGCATTAGTTCCGCAATTAAAATAAACAGATTCTGGAGATACGCTAACCATAAAATTTCAATACCATTAAGGTTTAGAGTGGCGCCCACGTCAGACTAGCGCCTGACGCCCGTCGCCACGCAGTTCGGAACCCACTTCAATCAGAAGGTCCCGACGTCTTTTGCCGTTCAGCACAGGGTGCGAATTAACATTTTATTGGAACGGCGTAGAATTTTTGGAGTACTGTAACGTAGGTTAAAACAGATTGCAGCATCCGTGTAAATCCAAGTGACTTTGGACTGTACACTGATAAGGAGAGTTGGTCCTTGAGCAGTCACTGATATACTCTTTATTGCATAATAACTCGTACCTTAAAAATACTCCATATTATGACTTAAAATACCTCATACTTCATCAAAGTTTACTAGCAACTACGAGAACTAGTTCCATTATTAAAAGCCAAGAACTTTTATATCAGAATACAAGAATTTTCAAGTAAATAACTGATAATCTGAAGGGGGGAAAAACCTAATGAAAGCAATTTACATTAAATAGTACTCTTGCAAGACATGCTACACGCCTTATATCTGCGATCTTGTGTGACGTCACAAGCAAGGGGGAAGTCACTGACGATCCCTGGGGCCCAATAGAAACAGACGCGTGGATGGTGGTGTCATCGAGCCGATTAGTCTTCCACGTGTAACGAATAACAGAAAACATTGTCCGTGGTGATCACTTTTTTCGTTCATTAACACTTTATATTTTCAAAGCCATCCAATACCGTCGACGGGAATACACCACCACAGTCTTTGCTAAACTTGTCGAAGTAGGTTGATATTGCCCCAACAGCCGGCAAGAAGAATCGCGCGATGTGATCTCAGTTCACCTGCTTGCTCCGACTCCATGCAAGAGATAGCGCCCGATAGCAGGGATGTTCGTAGGCGTCGTACGGACTCGCAGATTTGTGGCGCGCAGTATACTGTCCCAGGACGCCAGAGGGGCGTATCCGAGTTCGTGAGGGATCAAGGTCTTGATAACAATAAAACAACTCAACTTAATTATTAACTTATTCACGCGGATATTATATACAACATTAAACTAGCTATCTCCGATACTAGTCTTGTTATACCCAGTGAGCGAAATTTAACGTCTATCTCAAAATGTACTTCTTTAGCCCAGAATCCTCTAAAAGTTTTTTTTTTTTTACACGCGAACACACACATCCTATTCTCTAGGTTATGAAATTAGATTGAAAGAAAGTAAAAAATTGCATTCGCTTAGAGGTGCTTTGCTTATACTTTGCAGCTTAACCAGTCATTCAGGTCCACTGATATTACACCCAGGGTAGCGCAAAAAAGGTTTTCAATAAAACGAAAAATATACTGTTACGTGTTGCTGGTTTGCGTTGACCTTGGCCCGTCCCACGCGAGCCAGCGGAACTAGAAGTTATATGACAAAATCAAATCGAAAACCAATGGAATGTTTTGAATAGCAGGCGAGCGATAAAACTAAAAACGCGTATCTGTTACACAAAACATCCCTCCACGCGCTTCCGACCTTGGTTGTATTGAATTTCTGCGTTTATCTGAAGAATTCTCTGGACTACTAACCTCGTTTCTGTCAGCGTGACTCGGGGTGTGTTGAACTTTCCAGATGGTCGGGGCGAATGACATAAAAGGCCCCCCCCCCCCTTCCTGTTGGGATTTGTTGAGTGGATGAATAACAAATATAATAATAAATGTAATAAATATTTTCAAGTTGAACAGATTTATTTATTAATTACTGGAGTTTTAGCGATAGACGACGAGCGAAGGGCGCGGCGAGAGAAGTGACCAGCGGGAGGAAGGGCTGCGACCGCGAGCATCAGAGCAGCGAAAAGTGCGACTGCAGGTTGGTCTATTGAACTGGGTGTGTGAGTGAAAGACATTACAAATGATGGCAACAGATAGACTGAATGTGTGTTAATGATGAGTATGGGTTACTATAACCAAACAGAGATATTAAGGAGGATTTTAATAAGAGTTGAAATATACATTAAATATTGCGTTCACTGATAAATAAAAGGAGTAATCGCGGACATAGATACAATAATGCTGTATATAATAGCTGTGTGAATTAATTTAAATCAAATTTAGGTCTTTTATTTTTTTTTATTAAGACCTCCATCCCTCACGAACTCGGATATGCCCCTCAGACGTCTTGTAACAATATGTAAGTCAAAGAAAGATAAATTCTAAAACTTTCTACTAATGTTTGTTAACTTACGTATTTAATTTTGTTTGTGTATATCCAGTTGTTTATTGGGTGTATCCTTTTTCAAGTTTTAAATCACATTACTTGTATAGTATATTCGCGGTTTCTACACACTTGTTGAATCAAACCTTCGAAAAATCACCCCACGTATGAGGTGTCTGGTAGGTTCCCAATTATGTTACATAATACAAGTGTTTTATACTTGTGTTAACATAAAAGTATCTTATTTTAGGTTAAATCGAGATTTTATTTATACTTAATCTATAAATTAAAATACTTATTTTATTATTAATATGAATAAAAACAGGGAGCAAATAGGTGTGTTGGTAGTGCCTCGTAAGAAATAGTTCTAATGTAAAATAATATTGCAATGAGTGCGCAAGAATGCGGTGCGTTGTCCCTTTGGTGTAACTGCATAGACTCGGCCAAACTTTGTTAGCATGAGGCGGAGGAATATCCTGGAAGCAGAACTTTAGCCAAGGCTTCAGAAAAGTTGGAAGTAACCAATGGATGGACTATATTTATAAAAATGCCATACCTGTAAGTTAACCACACACTTATATCTCACATAATTTTTGACGAGTGTCCTGCTGCATGTATTGAAAAATCTAGCCGTCCTAAGACAGGGGGGCATAGTGACAACGTTTTTTGAACATGGCTCCGGCTAGAGCAGACGGGCGGCGTGGTAGGTAGTGACGGCACGGAGGCTGGAGACGCCCTTGTGGCCAGTGCTAGGTCAGCGGTGGCAGCGTGCCCTATCTGGGATCGGGCCGGAGCGGCGCTACGGGCGAGATAAAGCAGTGAGGAGGGGTCCCGCTTGTACCAGGAGCGAGATAGCGAATGAAAAGCAAACCCCTTGACGTGGCGCCCCGTCATCGATACCCCTCACACCACTGCAGGTCGCTCCATACACCGGGAGGAAGGTTTGTTTCGGCCAACAAAATGCTTGTTCCTACAGGGGCAACGAAATATTGTTGTTGAAAACAAATTATTTCGTTGTTCTTATTTGGTTGGTTGGAGCAACTGAAGTTGAGTTGAGAAATTTAGACTGTTTTTAAAAACGAGGTATTGAGAGCCGATGTGGGTGAAATGAGGTGAGAATGGAGTAGCGCCAGAATATAAGAGCGGGGGAAACGGGAGGTCCCTGAGAAAAACCGCCGACCAGCGACATCGTCCGGCACGATTCCCACTTGCGAAAATCCGGGAGTGACCCAAACGGGAATTGAACCCGGTTCGCCTTGGTGAGAGGTGAGCAGTCTTACCGCTATGCCACCGCGGCCCCTTACTGCAACTAAAGCTTTGTTTGGCTCTGTGTCCATTAAACAGTTTCGGTTAGTATTTTAAAAAATGCCAACGCAACCGAGATTCGAACCTAGATGGTTTTGCAACCCACCGCTACGCCCTAGCAGCCTCAGCAAAGGTGACTTCTTAATAAA
The DNA here is from genome assembly GCA_002778355.1 of Clitarchus hookeri. Taxonomy (NCBI): domain Eukaryota; kingdom Metazoa; phylum Arthropoda; class Insecta; order Phasmatodea; family Phasmatidae; genus Clitarchus; species Clitarchus hookeri. Next base: position 318,897 of record NQII01004014.1, read on the forward strand.
TTTGAATGTTTCTAAACATATACATTACAAATTCTGGACAAAGTGCGCAAAGCAATAACTATTTAAAGTTTTACAGCATTACTTTTTAGTTTCATGTTGAACTGGTTTTAGGATGTTTATACCCTTATTATGAATCAATAAATGCTTTAACAAACATTGTTACTACCCTAATTGTTACAAAAAAATACAACAAACTCTCGAACTCTATTGTTTAATATTTTGTTGACATCCTTATTTCATTTGACCCAACACAGAGGTTTTATTTATTCAAGCGGGTATTTGGTTGGATGAACAAAATTAATTTTGTCGCTTTTCAGGTTTTGTTTACTCAAACAATAATTTTGTTGGGGCAACAAAATATGTTTTTGGCCCTATACAAACAAATAGTTGGTTTGCTGAAACAAATTTTTCTCTTGGTGTATGCATAGACGAACGTGACAGATTCGCAGGTTCATTCGCGCACAAGTTGGACTTCAAACTCTCGTAGGTATGAACAGTGGCATAACCACGCCTCAAACTTACGATGAGGCAAGGCTTTTAGGCACCTCCCTTACGGAAACGAACAATACTGGACAGTTCTGTAATCGGAGTTGAGGGTAGCGGCAACAGAATACTATGTTAGGTCATTACAATCCTAGTTGTTGTGGGGACAATCCAAATATTGCTGTACTGGTTTTTTGGAGGTACTACATGTGTTGTTGTAGGGACGCAGTGCTCTACTGTAGCGTCCAAATGTACAGCAACCAATACACTTACAGACATGAATATAACAAACAGTTCTATCGGTATCATTATCTATGTTAACAACATTCAGATAATACCTACAAACAAAAAAAAAATCATTTTATTTGTACGCGCACTGTAGAACGAACTGATAATCTAAATCCAACAGAATTTCTTAAAAACATCAATAAAACTGTCGGAACGAGATAAACCTTGTAATAACTATAACAAATCATGTATCATATAAGAAGTAAAAAAAACTTTGACAGCTTTAAACCATATTTGAGTAATGCCCGTGTGTATTACGTGAACAGCAACAAGATACTGTAAACCAGGGATGCTCAAACGGTCGATCGAGATCGACCGGTCGATCTCGAGAGCTTTAAAAATCGATCGCGGACGTATGTCCACATTCCCTCAAGAAATTAAAAATAAGCGCCTTCCGTCGGTCACTCGCACGGCGACACTGTGATACGTAATAATAAAATGTAAAGTCACGTCGAAAAGAACGCTGCGCACCGCCGGAGTTGTCGGCGCGGCTTAGCNTGATACGTAATAATAAAATGTAAAGTCACGTCGAAAAGAACGCTGCGCACCGCCGGAGTTGTCGGCGCGGCTTAGCATTGTTTGCTCCCATTGTTTGTAAAGAATGGCTTTCTGGATTAAGAAACCGCCTTGTGAGTTTTATTCCGTTTTGGCAAGTTTGCAAGTTTGGTAAAATCAAACAACAATTTTATCCGTCGCCTGGAGCGCTAATCGTTATGAGAGTACACCTTCGCGCTAATCGTTGTGAATATTCTCGCTAGGTCACGCTCTCTTCAAAAAATGACGGCAACGATTTACAAAATGTAAACATAACCTGATCAAAGGGGCTTTAGTCAACGAACGGTGCGAGTAATATCAGTGGTGTTCAAAGAGTACTTTTGCGTGGTGTGTTATCTGTGTGTTCAGAACAGGATTTACAATACAAAATGAGCACTGCCAAAAAAAGTAAAATGTATCACTTTAATAATGATTGGGAGGAAGGATTCTTGTTTACTATGGCCAAATATAAGTGTGTTCGCCTCGTTTGTCGAGTTTCAATTGCATTGCCTAACTCGGGAACTTAGAGAGGCATTATAAAACCTATGAAAACTATTTTCCAGCAAAGAGTGAGTTAAGAAGACAAATAGTAAATGATTTGAAAAGTAGTTTGAAAGCAGAGCAAGCCGTATACACTAAACCAGCCAAACAATCGAAAGCTGCAACAGTCGCGTCTTTTTAAATTACTCAAATACTGGCAAAACACAAGAAACCCTTCGAAGATGGGACGGTAGTGAAAGAAGCATTTCTAGAAGCGGCGAAGGTGTTATTTGGAGAATTAAAAATTTAACGGAAATCATTCCTGTTATCAAAGCGCTCCAGTTATCTCGCCCGACTGTCACTAGACGTGTTGAGATCATGAGCAAGGATTTGGAAAACAAACTGAAAAATTATATCATGGAATGTACATACTTTTATTTACAGTTTGACGAGTCCACCGATATGACAGATACTGCCCAGTTGTGTATTTTTATTCGGATGGTATTATCTGATACTTCGGCTTATGAAGAATTTTTAACAATGATTCCTCTGAAAGAGAAAACTCGCGGTAAAGATATTTACAACGCTTTTTTTTTAATTTGTAAAAAGCTACGAGCTACCGGTTTACAAACTCGTGTGCATTACAACAGATGGAGCTCCAGCTATGGTAGGCAATCAAAATGGGTTTTTTGCATTGTATAGAGCTAATTATGTCTTTCCATCGTTTTTCTTATTTCATTGCATCATTCATCAACAAGTTCTATGTTCAAAAACACTAAATATGAAGGATATTATGAACATTGCTATGAAAATCGTGAACTCCATCCGTGCCCAAAGCTTGCAACGACGGCTCTTCTAAGTACAATAGGAATCTAGTGAGTCTGCTGAGCACACTGATTTACTGCTACATACAGACGTAAGGTGGTTGAGTCGTGGAAAGTTTTTAGAAAGGTTTCAAGAATTACTACCCGAAATAATATATTTTCTAGATGAAAGAGGTGATGATACCGAGATACATAAAAACGAAAATTGGCTCTGTGATTTAGCCTTCTTAACAGATGTGACATGTCATTTAAATAGCATTAACTTGGAGCTACAAGGAAAATATAAAATCATTATCGATATTATTAGCGCAATAAACGCTTTTGAAAGTAAATTGCAGCTACTGATTAATCAACTAATTAGAAAAGATTTGAAAAATTTTCCTGCTTTGAAAGCGAGTGCAAGTCCTCAGTCAAGTTATGCTTACGACACAGAAATAAGAAATATTCTGAGTGAATTTGAAAAACGTTTTTCCGATTTTAACAAATTGACGAATATTGTAACTTTCATGACTTATCCGTTTTCTTGCGCGGACGTTGAAAAATCTGCTACTGAAATATAAAACACCTTCAATCAAGACTTGTCTTCTGTCGAAAATGAGATATCGCAGATGATTTCAGATATACATCTCAAAGCCAAAGCAAGTGATGCAAAATTTTGGTATTTGACATCTCAAGACAAATATCCTTGTTTAAAACAAATTGCGCTTCAAGTAACCGGATTGTTTGGGTCAACTTATCTATGCGAATATGCGTTTTCTGAAATGAAAATTACTAAATCGACATATTGCAATCGGGCAACTGACGAACATCTGTCATCATGCTTGCGATTGTCTATCAGTAATTACGTGCCATCCTATGAAAAGTACGTGGACGACATGCAATGCCATGCATCGACATACAAAGATTAATGTGTGTTAGTGACATAGATATATGTACATATTACTATCATTATTATTATGTATGTATACATTTAATGTACAATAAAAATATATTTTTAGTTACAATAGTATTTTTTTTTACCAGTAGTAGAATTCAGACTTTGATTGGCCAGTAAAGCCCCGGCCACACTCGCGTGTTACTATGCCGAGTACACTTTGATCAGGTTATGTTTACATTTTGTAAATCGTTGATTTATATTTACTATATTATTACTTATAGACAGACGTGACTTAATTAAACACTCTGTTATGTATAGTGTTTATTTGAATCATATCTGTATATAAGTAATAATATTATTAATAAAAATCAACGTTTACAAAATGTAAACACAACCTCATCAAAGTGTACTCGGTATAGTAACACGCGAGTGTAGCCGGGGCTTAACAAAAAAACATACATAGGTCGTAACAGCGACAGGCTTACCATCTGCCATGTTAGAGCTCAGTTCTACCCCCTTGCTTTTTTTTTTGTTGATCGCTTGCCCCCAACTTTTTTTGCGGTCGATCGCTGATGGTACAAGTCTGAGCACCCCTGCTGTAAACCACTATAAAAAAGCACTCTGCCATTAATAATTGCGCAAGATCCTGCGAAAGCAAACTAAAATCACGGTATATAACTGTTTGCTCCGCGAACCTAATTTTAACGGTAAATAATCTGAAATTATAAATTTATTTTCTTCCCACGTTACGCAATATTAAGCATCACTGAATGCAGCCTACGATCATAGATGCAAGTCTTACTTGCGGCTTGATTGTAAAATGCATCTTCAATTATTCTGTACATATTCTCAATGTCTATACGCATATTGGTTAGTCACTTAATTCACACTCGTTATTTACACATGTTCAGTATGTATATTGCCATCATTCCAAATGTCTTACACTCATGCATCCAGTCCAATAGTCCCGCTCGCCAATCTCACCCTTCACTGTGCCGATGCTCGCAGTCCGCAGACTTCACTCCCGCTGGTCACTCTCGCCGCCACTCGACGCTCTGCTGGCTCGCCGCCTCGTTTTGTCTTCGCACACCTGTCGCTTAACGTCGCGCAATCCTCCAAACTCTCTAACTCTCAAAACTGTCGGCTCGGAGGTCCGTCGCGGTTTAAAAAGTCTCGTTAGCCCCATCTGTAAAAATCCCCCCGCCCCCACCGCATCACGAGTATCGCTGAGAAAGGCAAGAGCAATGAACCAGAACATTCTTCGCCGCAAAAATTCAATCTGCTGGAGGTCAGGAGCATAGGGTCACGATAGGCTTATCGCGGCGGCACGCGGCGGCTTGCCTTTGAAAATGGCAGCGGACTTCTCACGTTAATACTCTGTCCTCCTTCGCTCGCTCGCGTGTGACGGGTCAAGGGAAGCTATGTAAATCAGCGAGCGGGTAACAGATGTTTACACCTTTTTTCGTGATTATTCTGCAGGCGAAGTTTCCCGGTTGGATTTAGATACATGCTGTATATTGAGACACAGAATGGCTTGGCGGTTCCTTTGATGCGGTGAAACCCATTCTCTGACTGGATGCACGAGGCACTGGGAACGGGTCTTGTGTCTGGTTGTCTCATTCATGCTGAGAATGGCACCCTACTATAGGCTGTTCACGGTAAAGTGAGCACTTTTGAAGGCCATAGTTACTTTTTTTCCTTTCAGCCATTTTGTATCCTTTAACCACCTTTTTACATAAATATTGCCTTATAAGTAATACACACAGTATGTATATTCCACCTCACTCAGAAGTTAACGCCTAAGGCTAAATTAAAACATACTTATTGACTATTATTCCAAATGAGAGGGCTTTCAAAAGTTCTCACTTTACCGTGAACAGCGTATAGCTGGGCTGCCGGGTGATAAGTAGGTTACCAAGGCGTTGCTGACCAACAGTGACGCCATTTTACTGGCCCGTGAGGCTGAAGTTCGCGGAATAAGCGGCTGTTTCTCCTATGTAATCTTAAGTACAATGTGGCTCAACTGGCTACCCCCCAACCACATTAGTATGAATGCGCGTTTTGATCCACTTAGCCGTTTGGCCCTCCGGATTTCCTCCTATACTGACTATTTATTCTTGTTTATTGTTTTATAAATATTTGTCTATTTCTATATACATTTATTTCATTTATTGGATTCTCAACTGCCAAGTGAACGTTTTTTGCAATCATTATATATAATTTTATTTAATTTTTTAAAAACAATTTAAAATTATTGATATCCATCAATTCGTTATAAAATTTTTATACTATTATTTATATTTGCTTTTGCTTTGGCTTGGGAATCTCCAACAGGGGGGGTGGTGACTGTTAGCCTGGAATTCCAGTTACCACGGGGAGCCACGGGGAGGCCGTCACCCGAAGACCTTACCCCCCCTGTTCATTAGTCAATTAAAATATTAAAGTATAAAATATTAATCTTTGCAGTCGGCGCAGTGCCGCATATGTCTAAAATAACATTACATAACATAACGTAACATATAGTACACTTTAAAATATTCATAACCATTCTTCTTTTTACTCTCCATGTTGGTTCCCATAATCTATTTCCTTTCTCAGTCGTTCTTTTGCCATTTTAAAAATAGGGCAATTCAAGTCCCTTGCTGTATGATTATTATATTGTCCCTCTTTTTTGGCTCTTACGCAGTTAATACATTTTACTTCAGGCTTTCTACAATCCTGTTCCGAGTGTCCTTCCTCTGTACATTTGCCGCATACGCTGTTCTTTTCTCTGCACCATTTATTCGTATGTTCATACCTTAAGCACTTAATGCACCTCATGGGCGATAGAAATTCTTTACAATTATATACTCTCCAATCGCAATATATCTTACCTCTCTTTTCTATTTTCTGAAACACTTGCGAATTTACTTCCATTATTATGTTATGTGTGTTGCCTTTTGGTTTTGTTTTGAAGAGGACGTTGCATGTTCTAATATATTCATCTACAACCACAAACAATCATCACACACTCCCTTACCACCTCCTCCAGTCTCTTGCCCCTTACACCCACGAAGCAGGCGTCGGAAACGTCTGGCGCCGCCAAACCCACGGACGAAACGTGCCTGGACTCGAGATGCCGGCATTAAGTGGATTCCCGGCCGGGCCAGACCCAGCCAGGCTCCTACTTAGCACTCGCAACTGTTTATTTATTTCCCTGCGGAGTTGGGCGCTAACCCGGCGTCCGTGCAAAAAGCACTTGCTCGCCCGACACCGAGCCCCGAGTGAAAGATGGTTGGTGAGTTCACTACGTTCAACATGTCTGCATGCGAGCCTTTAAGGCTCCCGCCAACCAGCAGCTTTTTTCCCGCGTTTGAGGCCCGAGAGGCGCAGCAGCGGTAAGGGCGACACTGCCTCGCGCATCAAGTACGCCATCGCCACTAAATGGTGTTTCTAATGTGCATGACGTCTTGAAAGCACTCGACAGCCCTCGTCTGAAGTGTGTGTTCTTCTCGTAGCTCAGCACATTGGACACACTTCTAATAGTTTCGCAGAAAAAAGTGTATTTCAAACACACTGCGGCACAGTTCAAGCGCCAGGCAGGCGGGGGCCTTAAGGATCGACTTCAACTATTATGCAGAAATTCGTCGGTTTCGTGTCATAACTTCAGTTTCAGATGTATTATAGAAAATGTTTGATAATAGAAAATTTACAATTTACTAGTTGTCCAATATTTTGTATCTCATTTTCACTGAGTGTTATTTCCTGATTGCAAAAAGGCAGAAAAGTATTGATAAAATATCAATATTTTCTTGACTTTTTGCAACTAGCAGAAAACACATAATGGAAATTAAGCACAAAAATATTAAACAACTCTTAAAATGTAAATTTTCTACAATCGCACCATGTCAGTAATTACTCTGAATTCCAAATTATGGCACGAAAACGAAGAATTTCTGCTAGAGGAGTAAAGCCACAGAAAAAATTGTAATTTTATTTTGTGCCACAAACTGTTTAGCAAAAGTTATATTACAAATATTTAGGGGCAGCCACAAATCAAAAATATGCACGAATTTCATTATTTTCAGCAATTTTTTGAAATTGCAAAAACATTTCCTTGTACAATTTTATGGACACATAGAAGTAGCTCTTGACATCTTCTTTCGATGTGAATTATCTCATTTCTGTACGTATAGTTTTAATTATTTTTGCATTTATAAAACAGTAAAACTGAAATTTTTACATGTGTTTATACAATACTATGATCTCAAAAAATGTTTCGCGAGAAAAGAGGAAACACTGATAATGTCTAAAGTTGAACAGTACATTAGTGGCACAAATATGAAATGAGACTTTTTTTTTTTTTTCGTGTCCAACGTCATTAAGGGGAACCCCTAGTAAAAATTTTAAAACACCTCAAGGTCACGTCTGGCCATAAATAAGTATTGCAATGGGCCCTCCTTAAGCTGCGATATGCATTCCCGGGTACCAGAATTTCTTGCAAATTAACAGTAGCATGAAAACGCGATGAAAACCAACGGATCAAACTATACCTACTTTGTACGTTCCTCCTTTCCCTTAAGGAAGGTGCGCCGGGGAACTTTAAAAATGCAGTTTTCAATCGTTTTTTCAATCATTTTCACTATTTTTTTTCTCTTTGAATATGTTTGGATAAAAGTGAAAAGCGATAACTCTAGATAAAGGTTTTTTTACCTTTCCTGGGAAAAAAAATTCGTATTCCCAGTACATTAATTTACTGAGATACATGTATATGCGCAAATACAGATTTTACAAATAGTATTATAATATATTCCCCTGTCACACTGTCGAATTTTTCTGTCAAACTGCTTCCAATATATATGGTCAAAAAAAGTTTGAAGGTTGTAACACCACGGAAAAGTAATAAACGCCGCCATATTTGCAGGAAAACGTTGTATGACTCCAGTTTCCATTAAACATTTTGTGTATTACATATTCTAAAAATTTTTGGATGTTAAACGGGTTCAGCCAATCAGAATCGTGCACATTAAAAACAGTTATTTCCGACCCCAATAAACTCTAAAAATGGCGTAGAATAACTGTAAATAAGGACATGAAGATTATTAATGTATATAAAATATATCAGGACAAGAATGCTGTTGGAAGCGCACAATGAACCAAAATAGTAGAAATTCAAAGGCAATCACTTTCATTGCGCAACAAATATGCACTATAAATGAATTTAAAATTTAGTTTAAAAATAAACATGAATCACAAACTTACTGTAATGAGATGCAAGGCATCAACAGCATTATCACGCTTTGAAAATTATGTTTAAGTAAAAATCTGTCTAGGTTCATCAAATAAGAATTTTTACGGTGTGACAATTTTCAAACACATCCAAAATTATTTGACCAAATTTGTTTGAAGGTAAAATTTTATGGATGTATTTCACTTTAGAATTTTATTGTCAAATGCATTTGAAGAAAAAATTTGACAGTGTGACAGGGGCTTTGTACGGACAGACACCACGGCACATCAACAAGGGATACGCCTACAAGCAAACAATTGTATTTTTTAATAAGTTGTTACACACATTTCCAAGAAATAACGCGCAGGTACTGGTAAATAAATATTCAGAAACCTACATATAATCACAAACTACTACTTTCACTTAAAGTTAAAAAAAATCTCCTTAAGGGGAAGCACCCTTGCTACCTTCTGGATTTACCTATTTTCTTCCATAACTTTCGGAGACAATATTTAAAAACCCAAGCTGGCCAAGGCATAGGGAACATAGTAACAGTTACTTCAAAATACAATTGAATTTTCTTACGTGATTAGTTTCACATCTGTAACCGTATTACCTAATTATTTTATAATGTCAATCCCACATGGTAAAATGCAAGCATAATTGAAATCGTACGAATTTAAAAAAAAAATTCGTTAGGTAGTTGTGTATGTCATGTCTAGTTTTGATTTTTTATGTCTGGTCATAAATTTTCATTACGAAGATTTTTACGAAAATACAGATGGAATGAATACTACCCCATTGGGTCCCGCCAACTCTGCGCTTGAACAATGTTGCAGCATGTTAGAAATAATGATTTTCTGACGAAAGTATTTAACGTGCCGCCCATATTTTTTTTTTACCTAAGCAAGCCCCAGACGAAGAAGGAATGGTGATTTTAAGATCACGCATGTTGTAAACGTTATTTTGGAGCCTTTCGACGTAGATAAAAACATATTAAATCTAAAATATAACACCCAGTACCCAGACACGAGCGAAAGTAGGCATACAAAACCTTGCTACAGATTTTTTTTTTACCAATAATACAATAGGGTCACTGCTGGAAGTTTCATAGGTACACGTATACTCCATGCACGGTTACTTCCAACTTTTCTGAAGCCCTGCTGAAGTTCTACTTCCAAGATATTCCTCCGCCCCATAAAACCTAAGCTTAATCAAGTCTATAAAGTTACACCGAAGGGACAACGCACCGCACTGGCGCGTACTCAAGTCTAATAATATTTTGCATAAGAACTATTTCTTACCAGACATTACCACACTCTAAATTCGAATCAGTGGAAAACCACCGACTCGCAGTGAAATTCAACTACTCGAATCAATGAAAATGGCTCCACTTAGAATCAGTGGAAAACCACTGAATGTTTCAGCGAAAAAATTTCACGGATTGAATAAGACACGGCCAACAGCAGTGGCGAATAAAATATTGTTTTTATTGAATTTAGCCAAATAATTAAGAGAAATAAACATATTTACTGTAGTTTACTACTTATATTGCGCAATTTACAGTAATTTAAAAAAAGTAAAAAAGGTTTTCATAGGTGACCGGGATTGAACTCACACACACACACACTCCACTTTACTCTAAGGCAGTCACCTAACCATTAGTGCTACCAATTCAAGTTGAAAACGATTATAGGAAAATATGTATGTTATAAGTATTATCAAAAGCGTGAAAATTTAAATTGTATGCCCTTACTTTTCGTTTATGGTTTGATTGTTGAGACGAATAGTACATATGAGTGCACTCTCTTCGCCACATGATATGCAGTTTTAACCTTCAAACAGAGCTCTGTGATGATTACAAGAAAACAAAATGAACAACGGAATAAAAGGCTGAATGTCCATATTGCCTCGTCAAATGGTATTTTGAAAAACGAAACACATTTTAGAAAGTATTTTCTGTTGGTTTTATTAGTTTATTCGTTGTTATTTCATTGATACACGTTGTTTAACAGCCATTTTTAAACGTTGTATGACGGAAATTTTTACACGCTGTTAAACTGATCCATCTATCAAAAAAACAAAACAGTGAAAAGAATTACTGATGAATTAGTTGGAAAATGTCACTGAATCAATAAGTGAAGGAAATCGGGCATTTTTTCACTGATTCATCAGTTAAATTCCCTGAAGTGACTGTTGAATCAGTCAGGTACTGTTAACTGATTGAAAGAGTGAAATTCTCACTGATTCAGATTTCGAGTGCAAGACACCTATCTCTTCCCTAGTTTTATTCATAATGATTATAAATTAAATAATGTAATTTATAGATAAAATATAAGTAAAAGTTTAATTTTACCAAAAACAAGATACTTCTACGTTAACAGAACTACAAAACGCTTATGATAACAACCAAACACGTCATTCTGGAATGATTTTTTTAAAGGTTTGATTTAAAAAGTGTGAAGAAACCGCGAATAGAGTATAACACGAGAACACTGCCCGCCAGTTCAGAGCCATGAGTGTAGGAGCGATGACGCACTTGACGCGCTTGTCAGTATCGCCCTTATTGCTCCTAGGTTTCTGAGCCTCATAAGCGAAAATAGTTCCAGGTAGGTAAGCCCCTTATTTTTTTTTCGTTTACTTCTATGTTTTTTTTTACAAAAACATGCTTCACTATCTTTGTGTGGCTGTTGCACCGGATTTGAAGCAGAAATGTTATACCTCAAGACCACGTTCACTCGCCTAACTTGCACACGGAATACAGTGGAAAGTTGCTGTTCACAAGTAAAGAATGCACGTTCGTGTTCGGTTTCCATTGCCGTTCAAGTTTCTCGAGTAGTTACTGCCGTTATGGGAGATGTGGGCTGAGTCCTGATATTTACAAGTAAAATTGTAAAAAGAGTACGAAAGCTACAAGAAACTAGGGCTGGTTTCGTACGTTTGCTGTAAATTTCCGTAAAAAAAATTCCAGTACTAAATAAGCATTTTCAACCGTGTACGTGAATCAGCGTCCCGTCACCGAATCACTCATTGTCTGATGAATACGAGTGCCAAACTGAGAGTGTTTGTTAATAAACTAACACAGTTACGTACGAAAAAATATGTCATAAAGGTTATAAAACTGATCACGAAAAGAATGATACCTAAACATGTTAATAATAAAAATACATTAGAGGAAATACGTGTTGAGTTATTGCATTGATGAAAATTCGAAAGTTAGACAACAGGCAAAATTGTTTACAATTCATGATCATCTGTAAATGCCGAATTGTTTTATAATTATGCTATAAAAATGATACTCTTACGCATTTTTTATTTTGATAAATCCCCTGAATTTTCTGAGCATCACAGGGGTGTTAAATTTCGCTGAATACACGAACGTGTAGCGGACAAACGCACAAATGTATCGTGGTGAAGGTAAACAGGGGAGGAGGAGGGGTTATCTGCGTTCGTTATATACGGATTTAACATTTACAAAGTAATGGTAGAACGATGTCGAGAGCGATTATAAACACACGCTGGGGCGGTATCGCGCGTGACCTACAAATCTGATGAAATAATTTTTAATTTTTACTACGGCGGTGGTGATCGTAACGTCCGGGTTTGATTGATTTAATTGGCCACGCCAAAAACAGCACCGAAAACACATCAGGAGTTCAGTGGCAAGTTTATACGGCAGGTAAAAAAAAAAGTTGTTGGGAGGGAGTTACTGCAGCCGACTGATGCGACAGCACCCCCNAGTGAAACATGTCCCGTTTTGCCGGGCGGCAGGTCTAACTACATGATACCGGGCTGTATTTCACGCTCCGCGGATGAAAACACGTCGATATTTCGCACAATTAACACCCGCAACATCACCGGGGAGTAGGTTGAGGGGGACACGAGGGATTTCAACCGTTTATTGATTACGCCACATCCATTTCCACAACGCGGCGTGCTCCAAGCACACGCGTGCTCCCGTAAGTTCCAACGCGTTGCAATTTGCGTCTGTTCCTGGCGCACCAACGCATTAATCACCACACGCAAAATGCTTAGATCGTATCGCCGCAGCAAACAAAAGAGGTACGCGAGAAATCGTTAGTACTGTTCATCGTATGCTCCAGTTTCACGATAACGGCGAGATATCACATCCAACGTTTATATATTAAAAAAAAAAAAAACTACAATAGGTAAGGATCATCGTAGCCAATAAATTACATTTTAATTTTCATTATTTACTAACAACGTCCCCCGCATATATAAGATGTAAATATATAAGCGACAAATCGACACATATAACCTGTACGAGTGGGGTCCAAAGACTTTACTGATACACGTAACCAAATTATCTGAGCCTACGACACTGCTGGACAGTTACTTTCTTGTAAAGAGTAACGTGGGAAATGGAAATTNCCCTCCCACCACCACTTAAGTCTGCCCATGAACTGCCATAAGTGATAATATACAGTCTGTTCAAGGCAAAACAAAATTGAAGGCTGCGCAAGTGTTAGGAAATGCGTCGACCACAAGAACCCGACCTGCAATATGTGATTTTTGCACAGCTGAGTTGACTTGGCTGTAACCCTATAAACTTCAATGTTATTTTCCGAGGCACAGCCAATCAGCGGTTGCGACACGTGTGCGATCGCGGAGACCGCCAATTCGGTTCGCCGCGAGCGCAAGGCCAATGTCACCAGACATCGAACTTCGGTTCTTGAAGTACCAAGTTCGAATTTCACGCAAGCCACGGATGTGTGTACAATTATTCCTTTAATTAAAGTATATGTTAGTTTATAATATAAAGCACCTCCCTCCCCCGGGCCCGATTCGACTACTGGCATAAACGCAGGGCCACTAAGGCCAGTGTTTTCTGGAGGAATTACTGAATATTTCCCTATTACATTCATAAATCGTCCTAATTTCGATTTTCCTTGTGTACCTATGTACCTGCCAGTATTTAATTTAATAAAAAACACTTCAGATGACTAAGTAACGATACTTTCAAGACATCGCGTGTATTAGAAAAATTCGGGCGCGTTCAACGGGCAAATTGCTCGTGCAGTGTTGTCAGTTAGTGTGCAGTGCTGTAAGTTAGTGTACAGCAGCGCCGCAACATCCGGTTAAAAACTGCTGCCAGCGACATTTGCACTATTTTAATTGCTGCTTTTATTTCCTGCAGCGACACTGTGATATTGGAAATAAATATTTCAAATGCATCCAGATGTGAATTTAACATCCGTAGATAACAAAAACAGTTATCGCGGGAGTTCTTAACACGGTAGAAAATTTACCATATCCCATGCGCAATCTTCATTCAAATGTGGGGATGTCTTCACATCCAATAACGCAGTACGTAATCCCATTACATATATAGTATAAATATAAAGTTTCACTTCTTGACCGTCGTATGAATAAGGAGGCCAGACCTACGACAATGTTAATTTTACGTTTGGCGGAAGGATACACAATTTGCATACATTTAGATCTTCGGTGGGGATTTTAAAAGTGTTCGGTTTCGTAAACAGTCTATATAGTCCATTCACGGTTACTTCCAACTTTTCTGAAGCCCTGCTTAAGTTCTGCTTCTAAGATATTACTCCGCCTTGTTCAAACAAAGCTTAGAAAATTACACACGAGAGCCAAGGCCCCGCGTTCGTACGCACTCAGTGTAATAATATTTTTTGCATAACAACTATTTATTACTAGGCATTACCCACACACATGCAATTTCTCTGTCTTTATTCATATTAGTTTTAAACGAAGTACTGTAATTTATAGACTTAACACAAGAATAAAGCGCTTGTGATACGGAAGCAACCATACAAGCCATACATGGGGTATTTATTCAAAGGTTTGATTTAAAAAGTTTGAAGAAACCGCAAATAGACTATAAACGACATGAAGCGTACAGCGCTGCAACAGCGCTTTGCCCGCTGAACGCGTCCGCTATTTCGGAGACATACAAACTATTGCTGCATGTCATTTCCCGGCGTTTCCTTCGCGTGGGAAAGGAGCCGAGAGCTGGAGGTAAAGTTTGTAACGTTAGACGAAGCGAGCGGCCCATCATAAAGGACGCCGCAGCACACGCCGGTAAACTTAATGCAGCTCGCGCCTCGCTGACCCTGAGAAGCTCATATTACTCCAATTATCACGCACCAATGCCGTCGTCATCACCATTACCTCTCCCAGAACAACTTGGATTGTCGAGAACGTTCTAGACAGCACCTACCTCAGAGGGGCGAGTTATTAAGAACCGAGAGTTTGGCGTCTCGTGCGACCTTAAGCGACAGTTGGGAGATTCCGGAGCGGCGAGGGACGACTGCAGCGATCTACCAGAGTGCGTCGGCGAGCTTGTGTGTAGTGAAGAGTGGGACTGATCTGCGGGACTGTGGACTGGATGCGTAGGTGAAAAGACATTCGGGACGATGGAAACAGATAGTTCTAACTCAACTTGTGGAAATAATTGGAGCCGTTTAAGGGACATTGGCAAGAGTAAATACTGTAATAAAGACTTCTTTTGAAATGGAGGTAGTAATTAAACATTGCAATCAATAAGAATAATAAGAGTTATTAGGACGCTCAGACTGGTAAATAACAGATGTTTGACTGTAGCATTGAGAATTAACATAATAATTGAATTTAGTTATTTTATTTTTATTAAAACCTCCCATCCCTCACGAACTCGAATACGCCCCTCAGGCATTTTTGTAGCAATATCAACGAAAGGTCCTTTGCGGACTAACGTAATTCCAAACACGGCAAAGTAAGAACTTTTGAAATCCACCATTGGAAAAAATCACCGCCCATCACGTGTAGTGCACAGTTCACAACGGCACACAGGCTCCAAGTTAAGTTGGCAGTGAATATTGGAAATTAGTTGTAAGAAATGACGTATCGAGTTTGTGATGACGTATCGAGTTTGTGAATAAATTAATAGTTGTTTGTGTAGTTGGGAAGAAATGTATTTAGGCAAGATTGTGTGGGATTTAAGTTTGATCTGAAAACATAATGAACTATTACAATGTGTGAGTAAGAGTATTTGCCAGACGCCGGCACCTGTCTGACAACCAACTCTTGCGTGTGATGCCTTAGAGAAGACGTACATGGAAAGAAAACTTGCCAATTTCCCAATTTGTAGCTTTTAAACGGCACAAAGTATAGGAAGCAAGAGACACAAAAGCAATAACCCTCTGGAAAGCCCTAGGTAGTTAAAACTATAAAACTCCAAATAAAATATTGGTAGTAAGTTCCAGAAAAAAAAGTTAACTCTTGATGAGAAACACAAAAAATGCGTTGATGTATGATGACAAGATGGTAGCATGAGTCTTTAGGAATACCTATTCATCCTTCCGAAGTGAAGTCGGCAGTGTCGGTTGAATAAAACCCACTCAAAATCTAAAATCTGGTGTTTCAGGAACCTTGCTTGTCCACGCACACTTATATAACTTTAAGGCGCCTCTCAACGCCTTTCCTAAGCTTACGCTAGGCAGTCTTGGCAAAATTTACTGAAAAATCGCCGTACAAAAATTACTGTGGACTGTCTTCCATCATGTCTGATTTTAGAGTCCTCGGGGTTCACACAAAAATACAATGACCCAGAAAAATAATCTAAGATAACGTCATATCCTGTTATCACAATCTTATATCAAAGTAGTAGAAGTTAATTTCTCTGAGGTGCAAAAATAAACTTACGTACATAAAGTAGGCTGCTGCAAAGAGAAAATAAAATTACGTCAACTTCTACCACTGAAATAAACTGCACTCTGCAGTAAAATAAAATTATAAAGAAATTTAAGACAGGTTGTCATAAAAATACAATTCTAACCAAATTAAATGACACGTAATTAAAAAAAAACAAATGTGATATAATTAAAATATAATGACTCAGTTCAGATGTAAACAAATGAACATATGGGAGGATACTGTCTCCCCACACGACAGTGTAATTTATACATTTATAGCTACTTAATTCCATAGGCTAAAGATGAGGTAGACCGACCTCACTGGCTGCGCACAACAAATCTACGTGTCCCAACACTGAACTGCTCACCTGCCAACACGTCTAGCGAAAACGGCGTGGTTTGGATTTTAGGTTAGAAAACTGATTTTGTAAACGAATGCTTTGAGATGTATGCATACTTCTTCTAGCCAACCTGTATTGCAGTTTGATTAAATTAAAATCTGTAAAAGCATTTTATTCGTACAATAGTGCTTGTCATTTAAAAATTAAGATATAAACAAGCACGTTCGTCACTGTTCACCATGTGACTTTCACAGTTGTGTTCCTTTGGGGTAGGTCACTGTTGGGTACGTGCGCGGAAGACGAATAAGAGGTCTACGTCATTATTTAGTCTACGCTTAATTCTAGGGTTTTTTCGTCTTATGTACATTAGAATATGAATCTTTATTACTTCCCTAAAAAAATCTTTAATTTCTGATTGGATGGTGCATGAATAACAAGAGACGATCCGATTCATGTCAATGTGAATGCTAAGTCCGTATGCCACAATAAAATTTTCCGTACACGCTCGGGCAGAAGCTTCCACGAGACCTGCTACACGAGCCTGCATACAAGCAGTTAAGGAGGGTTATTTGGAATAGCCTATTCATCGATACTGGTTGCCACACAAGTAAAGACGAGTGCATTTTCTATTATCTTACTTCTGCAACTGTGGTTCAGGAACGATCTTCACTCACGACTTCAGCATTATGCGTTTATGCACAGAGCCTAATCGTTATTTTTTTTTTGTTATAACTGGAACTTTTTTGTTAAACAAACACAAATGTTTACCAGAATTTCCACACAGTACTGTTTTAGAATCAGTAAACATTTTCGTAGTTACTTTATTTACTATTTATTCGTGTTTAATAAGTCTTACGCTCTTTCTTAAAAAAAAAAATTAATAAACATAAAATTACTTTGCCAACCCCTCTCTATCTGATTGACTAAAATCTCAACCTTGCAGGAAACCTTTCATCGAAAATTGCACACGACCAATTGCGAAAACGTCCATGAATTCGGCCAGCAGATGACCAAATCTTCCACGGAACCATCCATACAAGCGGCGACGCAGGCTTGCACGGAATCGTCCGAGGAACCTCCTATCGTGGCACGCAGAGAGAGAGAGAGAGAGACCTGAGTGGGATAGACATAAGCGAGGGTTCTGGAAAGTGCTCGACGTAGAGGTCGAGAGAGAGAGAGACCTGAGTGGGATAGACATAAGCGAGGGTTCTGGAAAGTGCTCGACGTAGAGGAGGTCGCGCGGCGCTGCGGACCGCATGCACAGCTGCCGCGGCAGGCCGGCTGGACGGCGCACAACAGGTGGAGAGCCGCTATAAATACAGGTGCGGCGGCCGACCCGCTATTTCCGGCTGAAGGCATTCGCAGTCCTCGCCCCGACACGCCGAGCCCTCCTCCCTAGCCGCCGCGCAACGTCCGGTAGCTGCGACCACCGCCACGACACTCTGCAGCTTTGCTTACGCCCCGCTGTTATGTTGCACTCTATAAAGTCGTGCTATGGCCCGGGGACTTTACATAACACACTTGCAGCAGACAAAAAAAAACTCTTAACGAAAGACACTAAGGAAAATATCCTACCCTCGTCATACGTTTCAAAGCTACAGCCGAAACTACCAAAAAACAAATGACACTACACATCTGGCGGAGCAACATTTACTGATGACCAAAATTATGTAGAGCAGCTTTTAAAATAAATTAGCGATCTGAATTTAAAAAAAAATTCCAAATAGTATGGCAGACTGATTCAGTAGTAATTAGTTTTACTTTATAGTGTCTTCAAAAAAAAGTTTTTTCTTACACTTGAATTAAAATGACATAATAAAGAAAAATTGGTTAGCTCAGTTTCTTATCGGATTACTCCTGACGCTGAGAGATGTGTAGGCAAATGACGGAGAAAAATTTTAATAGCTTGTTAGAGATCACCAGAGAAAAAATACAAAATATTTGATAGCTAACAAAATCAGATCTGTAGCCGGAAGACGTCGAACCAGCTCGGAGTCTTGAGGTAGGTACCAGCCTTCTGTAGGCCGAAATACATCATTGCAATTTGCCGAGTTTGAATTAAATATCACCTGTGGTTCTTTTGTTCCGCGTACACTGTTGATGACATTAAAACCATTTGGGCACCCGAGTCGTCTAAGAAAAAAATCTTCCAGCTACATGTAAAACATTCAATAAAACATTGGGAATTTAAAATAACTGGGTCAATATAGGGCTTAACTCGCAGCTGCGTTCAAAAATTCATCGTTAAAAAACTACGTACGGTCAGTGCTGCCAATTTCTTAAACTGATAAACATTCCAATTTAAATAAAAATACAACCACGGAAACTGCACAAAATTACACGCAAAAATAAATATACACAAAAAAGTAGCATGTTAAATTTAATATGCATAACATGTAATGTTGAAAATTAAAATACTTATGCCAATAGTAACATTACATAGAGTAATAACAACTTGATACGAAAACTGTAGCAAAATAAATACCTTGGAAAAACCATAATAGTGAATACCACCATGAAATATTATACGCAACACAGTCATCGCTTTGCTGGTACCGGAAACCTGAGAACTTTTTAATGGGTCCACGTATAGTCTATTCGCGGTATCTTCACACTTTTGGAATCAAACCTTTGAAAAATTACCCCGTGTATGACATGCTTGGTTGTTTCGTAAATATTTCATGTAACACAAGCGTTTTATAGTTGTGTTAACATAAATTTACCTTATTTTTTGTTTAATTTAATTTCTACTTGTATTTAATCTATAAATTACAATATTTAATGTGTTATTAATATGAATAAAACAGGGAGAAAATAGGTGTGTTGGCAATACCTAGTAAGAAATAGTTCTTGTGCAAAATACTATTACACTGATTGCGCACGAATGCGGTGCGCTGTCCCTTTGGTGTAATTTTCTAGACTCGGTTAAACTTTGTTTGTGCGAGGCGGAGAAATATCTAGGAAGCAGAACTTTAGCAGGACTTCAGAAAATGAGGAAGTAACCTTGAATAGCCTATACCTGGCACTAGAACTGCGTTGCAGATTGTTTGAAATCTAGGTTTATTTATTAAATTTTTTTTTACTAAACTGTCAAATGTGCGCCAATGTGCTGAACTACGAAAATAACCCACACATTGGACTATTTTTGTAGAATGCTTTCAAAACACCACGCACAATAGAAACACCATTTCAGAGATCTCCAACGTGGTTAAAAATGGCTTTTTGAAAGCGCTGTATCTGAAAATATACATACAAATGATATTGTCGCCGTACGCAGCACGACGAGAACACTGCACGCCAGTTCAGATCCCTGCGCGTAGCGGCGTTGGCGCTCTTGATGTGCGTGGCAATGCAGCCCTTATCGCCCCCTCGCTTCTCAGTCTGAAATGCGATAACCACCTCCAGGTAGGCGGCGCCCTTAAGAGGCTCTCCCACAGGCATAATAAGAAAAGAATTATATTTTATTCTGACCTCAGATGGTAACTTTTTAGCGTTATAAAACACATAAACACTGCGTTTATTAGCGACATGGGAATGTTTATGTCAACAATTGCCATAATGATAAGAATAAGTAGACAGAAACTTTTAAGCGCAGCCTTAAAAAGTGTTCACTTTACCATGAACAGCCTATAACGTTATGGGGCTCGCCTACTTGTTGCTATCTTCCGCGTTTCAGGCCGAGAAGCGCGAGAGCGATAAAAAAAAAAGGGAGGGGGGATTAGTGGCCATCCTAGATTTGCATATTTTTTGCAATTACTTAGGTTCGAGATTAATTTTTGTAAATGTGACTTTGTTAGGGCACGGTACATTATTTTAATATAGTTCAGAGACGATTATAGTTCTACTTCCTGCACTACTATCGCTTTTGTAGTCATTCTCAGAAGATAATCGATAATCAATTCTGATTTATTCCAAATGGTAAACAAATAAAGGTACTTCATTGATATCACATTTATTAAATCATCTGAGTGATAAACTATGCCTTGTCGAAGAACAAATCCCAATAATGAATTCTACCATTACCCTCAATAAGGGCTAAACTTTTACAAGCATCAACTGCGCCATTGCCATTATGCGCAAGACCCTGAACTGGCATGCAGTGTTCTTGTCGATCTGCACGTACCTGTGGGAATGCATGGCCCTAGAGTATTTCTCTATTATGAGCTATAATGCTTTGAAAATGCCGTTTTTAGCTATGCAGGGGTTCTCCGAAATGGTCTTTCAAACGCGTTTGGCGTCTTGAAAGCACTCAACAGACTTCGCCTGTAGTGTGTGTGTGTGTGTGTGTGTGTGTGTGTGTGTTGTGTGTGTATGTATGTATGTATGTATGTGTGTGTGCGCGCGCGCCAGCGTGTGTGAATTTGGTATACGAGCACACTGGACGCATGTTTAAAAGTTTCGTGGAAAGGCGCGCATTTCGAACACTTTGCAACGCCCTTCAAGCGCCAAGTGGGTGGGCCCCTTTAAGCTCGGCGTCACCAACATGTCAGATTCTTTCGTTCCCTGATGATTTAAGTTTATGCCAAGTAAAATTTTTAAAAATGCTACAATAGACAAACTTTTATTTGCTTTACTCTGCAGAACAGACACAAAATCCAAACTATTAACGTAAAATTTTGCCACAAATATCATAACATTAACTACAAAATATCAATACGTCCCTGCCTTTTCACAACTACCAGATAACATATAGTAAAAATTAAACTAAGAAATATTAAACAACTAGTAAGTTGTACTTTTTCTATAATTATTACACTGAAACTAAAATTATGACACAAAAATGAATAATGTTTGCAAAACAAGACAGGCCGAGCCTTAAGCATTTCAAGAGCCATTGATTTTGAGGATATTTTGGGCTTTTCTTACATGGCAGTTGTCTGCACTGGGCATGAAAGGAGTAATAACAATCCGAAGTAATTTTAAAAATAACATTCATTACATTTTTTTTAGCCTAAAATGAGAATTTTAACACGAATTTTGGTTTCATCAAAATTATTTCTTGAAGTCACACGAGTGGCATGTTGCAGTTTCTTTAAAATCCGACATTTGGTTCGCCTGCGGTAAGCATTTAACTTCTAGCAATTTCGACTTTAAATTTAATTTCCAAAGTTAAAATCGAAATACGAGAGAACCGCATAACCAATTTTTTCAAGAAATATTCTTCATGACATTCTAACAAGATGAACAATTATTTTGAGCTGTAGCCAAACGTATTATTTTAGTTCAATTTTTAGATTTGTACGAAAAAAAAAATACACAAGTTAAGAATTACTACAATTCGTTTCATTCGTTTTGAAAAGTCATTTTCATGCATTATCACACTTTTTTCAGACTATTATTTCATATCACAACGATAAAGGATTTAATGTGCTAAAACTGTAGAAATTAACCATCGTCCCTTAGAAATTTTGCCAGAATTGATAAGAACAATGCTGGTGGTAGTGCGAATAGCTTGTGTGTTCTGATTGGAAATACACTGAAGAGCCAAAAATAACTGGTTTAGGCGTGCGTATGCAAATAACAGAGGTATGGAACCAATCAGACTAACGCGATGCGGTCGGCAGCGCCTATATAATACAACAAGCGTCTGGCAAAGTTGCTAGATCGGGTACTGTTGCTACAATGGAAGGTTATCAAGATTTAAGTGAGTTTGAACGTGGTGTTATAGTCGGCGCACGAGAGATGAGACATAGCATCTCCGAGGTAGCTATAAAATTTGGATTTTCGCGTACGACCATTTCACGAGTGTACCGTGAATATCGGGAATCCGGTAAAACATCACATCTTCGACATCACTGCGGCCGGAAAAAGATCGTGAACGAACGGGACAAACGACGACTGACGAGAATCATTAAACGTGACAGACGCGCAACCCTTTCTCAAATTGGCGCAGATTGGATTTGTGGACTGCGCTGCAAGATTCATGGTGTGAATTTCCTCCTGCACACCTTCAGACATTAGTCGAGTCCATACCATGTCGTCTTGCGGCACTTCTGCGTGCTCGGGGGGCCCTACACGATATTAGGCAGGTGTAGCAGTTTTTTTTTTTTGGCTATTTAATGTAGAATAGCAAATGACGAAGTGCAGGTAGGGCTCCGAAAATACAATTCACAATGGTAGGTGTGACTGCTGATGGACAAGTAAGATAAAGAACAGCTTGTAGCAGTAAACTCTTAGCCGCTTGGTGAATATACTATTCCGCAGCGGTCAATTTTTAGGCATATGTTAAGTATTGCTTATGACTCGTTAAAATGTTTGCGGGGCTATTATACATAGGGCAACACTGCTACATTTATCAGAGTAAATTGACACTCTCTTTATGTGACATCATTAAAACACATTCTGATTATCTGTTGGGGGTATTCACAAGCTACAGCTGTGTCTGACAGACTTCACTTGACACAACCACTAGCAGGTGTTGACGTCGTGGAAAGGTCAGCAGCCAATCAGAGCTGAACAAGCAAGTTGCACAACCAGCAGCACCCCATTTTGGATTCATCTGCTTTTGGCCACTTCAGTTTTATTTCTTAGACACTTACATATTAACTGGCTTGGTTATTTGCCACTTATTCACCGCCTTGTTTGTTTCCTATCTTGGTTAGTTCCCAATTCTGTGCATCTACATATTCCTACGTCGTACTTCACATGGCAGGACATACTGGCCCTTTAAAAAAATGGGTTATGAAAGAGCAAATCAAATATTAGCACATGATGCGGTAATCAATTAAATTTTATACAAAAAAAACTACTATCCCTACACATTTCCCGCAACGAGTAGCCTAAATACCGAGGTCCACAACAACATAAACTGTAGATTAATTAACCAATTATGATACTAAAATATATCGCTGTAAATTTATCAAGCACCTGCTGATCTACACTGGAGAGCTAAAAAAAACTGGTAAAGGAGTGTGTATGCAAATAACAGAGGTATGGAACCAATCAGAGTAACACAATGCGGTCGGCAGTGCCTATATGAGACAACAAGCGTCTGGCAAAGTTGCTAGATCGGTTACTGCTGCTACAATGGCAGGTTATCAAGATTTAAGTGAGTTTGAACGTGGTGTTATAGTCGGCGCACGAGAGATGGGACATAGCATCTGTGAGGTAGCGATAAAATTTGGATTTTCACGTACGACCATTTCACGAGTGTACCGTGAATATCGGGAATTCGGTAAAACATCAAATCTTAGACATCGCTGTGGCCGGAAAAAGATCGTGAACGAACGGGACAAACGACGACTGACGAGAATCATTAAACGTGACAGACGTGCAACCCTTTCTCAAATTGGCGCATCAACTGGTGCCAGCGTGCCAAATATTCAAAGGACCATTATTGATGTGGGCTTTCGGAGCCGAAGGCGCACTCGAGTACCGTTGTTGACTGCATGACACAAAGCTTTACACCTCGCCTGGGCCCGCCAACATCGCCATTGGACTGTTGATGACTGGAAACACGTTGCCTGGTCTGACGAGTCTCGTTTGCAATTGTATCGGGCGGATGGACGCGTACGGGTATGGAGACATCCTCATGAATCCATGGACCCTACATGTCAACAGGGGACTGTTCAAGCTGGTGGAGGCTCTGTCATGGTATGGGGCGTGTGCAGTTGGCGTGAAATGGGACCCCTGATACGTCTAGATACGACACTGACAGGTGACAGATACGTAAGCATCCTGCCCGATCACCTGCACCCATTCATGTCCATTGTGTATTCCGACGGAAGTGGACAATTCCAGCAGGACAATGCAACACTAGGTAGCAACTTCGAGAGTTGCTACCTAGTGGCTCCAGGAACACTCTTCTAACTTTAGACACTTCCACTGGCCACCGAAATCACCAGACATAAACATCATTGAGCATATATTGGATGCCTTGCATCGTGCTGTACAGAAGAGATCTCCACCGCCTCGCACTCCTATGGATTTGTGGACTGCCCTTCAGGATACATGGTGTGAATTTCCTCCTGCATGCCTTCAGACATTAGTCGAGTACATGCCACGTCGTCTTGCGGCACTTCTGCGTGCTCGTAGGTGGGGGGGCAGGGGGCCCCATACACGATATTAGGCAGGTGTACCAGTTTTTTTGGCTCTTCAGTGCACTTATAAGGCAATTCACGGTACAGTGAGCAGTTTTTAAAGCCCTCTCATTCGGAATAATAGTCAATAAATATATTTTATTTTAGCCTTAGACGTTAACTTCCTAGTGCGGTGAAATATATACACACTGTGTTAATTACTTAGATGGCAGTATTTATTTAAAAATGTTGTTAAAGGATAAGAAATGGCTGAAAAGAAAAAGTAACTAGGGCCTCAAAAGTGCTCACTTTACCGTGAACTGCACATTATAAGTTGTAACGTGGCACAGTCGGAAGTGGAAATTCAATTTACGATCTCTCAGCTGATGGAGAATCACCACCACCCCTTATAAAACATAGCCACCACACGTGGTCGACAGATGACAAAAAGAGGAAGTACGTTATTCATATACGTACCTGGAAACCCCCACCCTCCCCTTCTCGATTTACTTGTATAATGAAGGAAATTGTACATTTTACATAACTAATACCACAGAGTGACAATATACAAGAATTATTACATTTCATTAGCGGCATTCTTAATGTGACACCACATATTAGCTTCCTTATATGCCAAACTGAACTAAAAATTAAAACTCAGTCATTCTGAGTCTGGCTGCATCTTAACCGACTAGGGTGCATCAAGTCATAAAAATGTTACTGGCAGTGGAAAATACGCAAGAAAAAAATAAATGAATAGCAACCAGGCCGTTTAATTACATCCTGTTGTGACAAAGCAATCAAAAATTGAAATGATTACATACACTGCGTTACATTCGACAATACCGGAAACATAGCCACCAAGTTCTAGATTTAAAAAAAGAACTAAAAAATACCAACGTCAGAGATAGACCAGTGAAGTAGACTGACCAGAAAATAGAGAAGAAAACACGCAAGGAAGTAAAGGATTGGAGAGATAATGGACTTGAAGAGTAATACACTCAGGAATGGAACAGGAAAGAGATTACAGAAGTTCGGCCATGTAGGATCAATGACGGGAGGAAGAATTACTTTTAGACAGTGATGGAGCGAAAGCTGGAATGTGAGTCGAGAGGCGGGTTGGAGGAGGAAGAAGTAACGGACAGCACAGGGATGAAAAAAAAAGAAAAGAAAAACGAGGAAATACCACAGTAAAAAAGGTTTTTCGCAATTCACGCGAGGCCTGTGCGAACACGGCTTACAGCGTGTAACGATGTGCGTTACAATCGCGGGAAGCAATGAAAAATGTGGCATGCGAATTACCTAGGTCAGAATCCTCACTGAATTGAATGCCAAATCGTGGCACTGAGATAGTAACACGCCAAGCCGAGGCTCCCGAGGACGAATGTTGAAAACTGGATGATTTTAAAGATGTGATAGAGGTTTCACGCAAACATGCAAAGTATTTCAAAATACATACTGCTTTACATTACTATTTAAATACCCTCGAGCAACAAGTGATATATATATACACACACAAACATACATACATACATATACACACACGCACACATACATACACTCACACACACATACACGCACACACACATACACGTACCCATACGCACACTGACGACTTCGCCATCCAAAAAAAAGGCATAATGCAAAGTTTAAGAGGCTGTATCACAACTTATACAGAAATTATTCGTTTAAGTGTCATAATAGAAGAGTCAGGGTCATTACTGAAAATGTTTCATTATAGAAACATAACATTTCATGGTTCTGTGCAAAGTTTCGTACCTCATTGTTAATAGACGATCCCTGGTTGTGATTAAATGTGAGAATGAATAAATACATAAAATGGTGTATTGAGTTAATTGTTGCGTAGATATGCGTAAACAGTTCATGTATTATGTCTGTAATGATGGGTAAATTAATTAGCTATGTTTCTATTGGCGCATTTTTCAATAGATCTTCATAAAACTGAATTAGGAAGAAACAAATAAAAAATGCAATCTGGCAGGTGACACGGGCTCATCCAACTGTATCACTCGTCTGACGATTTATCTCTTATGTTCGCAACGTTCTACTTTAGTCAACTTGCCTCGAGTCGAGACTCGGCTTCACGTCTTTTGCTGAAATTTTTCGTTTTCGCCTCATAATTTCGGATTTATAGTAATTACTAACAATGTACGATATAGAAAATTAAAATTTTACGAGTTGTTTAATATTTTTGCGCGTAATTTTAATTGCGTGTTATTTGCTTGTTGTAAAAAGGCAGGAACTTATTAATAAAATATAAATATGTTCTTGACTCTTCAAAACAAACAGATAACGAAAAATAAAAATTACGCACAAATAAAAATCAAAAACCAGTAAAATTTAAATTTTCTATATCGTAAATTGTCAGTAATTATTATGAATTCGAAACTATGATGCGAAAACGAAGAATTTCTGTAAAAGGGGTGAATCAGAGTTTTAACGTTAGCTCCGAACTGATCACGTCATGGACTTAAAGTTAACCTCGCGTTTTCGTACGAGGATAAACTGCCAAACAATTAGCGAAACGTTTAAATACTAAATCGTGCGGACGCCCAGTAAAAAAAAAAAAAAAAAAAAACTAGAACAATTCGAGGAATGGTGACATGGCCCATGTTGAATTTATCAGATGTCTTTGAGAAACGGCGCTACGCTGGTCCATTTCTACAAGAAGGGAAAATAATGCTTCCGTGTGCGTGCACTTAGATCCGTTGCGAAGTACCTGCTCTGTCATGGAGGCGGCAGACCCATTCGCATTACGAGGCGCGATCGGCTCGGCTACAAGTCAATGAAAGATTGCCTCAGCAGTAAATAATCAGGAACACACGCCTCGTAACTTATCAACGGACAGGTGCACTACACTAGCTATAAACAGACCGTAAATTCCAATAATGAACTGCACGGTGTAAAACGACTAACGGCAGATGGGGATCGAGAGGGAGGGGGTGAAATAAAATGGCGTACCGGGCAAGGGAAGCGATAAATCCGCGGAAGGACTCCGCAAATTGTATTCACAGGACGCCGGTTTAGATTTGTTCGCGGTGGGTGATGACAAACGACCGTGGTGCAATTTATGTTGGTAGTAGATAAAAATATTGCCTAGGCGTTGCCTTCTGATGTTATTCTAATTTTTAAAAAAAAATTGTTCGTCGTAAATATTTTCAACAATGACATCTACCCACCTACAACCAAGGGAAGTGAAACCAACAATTTTTCACGGCTGACTTGGTTGTATTATGCTAGGACTTTCAGCACCGCGGTACTGAAGAGACTTTCAGTATACAGGATGAGTATAAAAGAATACCCCAACTTTGAAGGTCTACAATAACGAAACCCTACAACCTGCAACTCTGATTGACCAATCAAATGAGCGTGCACATAGAGCATTTTAATAACATAAAACATCAAAGGATGTATTTACCCATTTAAATACCACATCTGGCCTTAAAATTAAAAAATAACGTCAAGACTATTTTCTACTGCAATTATACTGTGAAATGACTAGCCTACCAATGGCTTTGACTTCGTCGCTGGCCAGGTTGGTCTATGCTGCCACCTTGCCTCTCACAAACATGCTGACCCTGCCTCAAGTGGGAAAAACTGTTTTTATTTAATTACTACTGGATGAACATGGATTTCAAGAGTTCATTTGACAGCAGTATAGACTTTGCAGTCCTTTATATACTCGGGACACGGTTGTTTATTAATCGGTTGCTGCCATGGTGCAAGGCCTTTTAATCTCATTCAAATTTTTAGCACGTGAACCGGTTACATTATTTATTGATGTTTATAACTGAATCAAGAGTTGTCCAGGGTGCGTTAAACCCGTTGTGGTCAATGGTCCAATCATAAAAGGAAATGTGGAGTATCTGTGTTTGAAGTCTAGCCTACCACCGAAAGAACTTGCGGTAAAAACTTACCTCTTTGCCCATGACGGTGACGCTCATCTCAGCCACTATATGTAGCCGCGGTGGCTGAGCGGTTAGACTACCTGTCTCCCACCAAGGCGAACCGGGTTCAATCCCCGGCCGGGTCACTCCCGGGTTTTCGCAAGTGGGAATCGTGCCGGACGATACCGCAGGTCGGCGGGTTTTCTCGAGGATCTCCCGTTTCCCCAGCCCACGCATTCCAACGTTGCTCCGTTCTCACACCCACCTCATTCCGCCCCTATCGGCTTTCAACACCTCGTTGTTAAAGAGCCGTCCAAATCTCTCGACTCGACTACGATCACTGTCCCGGACGAAACGACGGCGCACCCAGCAACCATTCCCAAGGCTCCGCCAGAAGGGGGAGTTTTCTCGCGATGCGATCGACAAGTGACTTGGCCAACCCTGACGGGATGCCTCGCGCGACCGAAACTGGCAAAGACGGTACCAAACTAAAACGACAAGAGGGGGGAGGGGGAGGCGGAAGAGATGGATGTCGGGCAACCCGCGCCATCTCCGCAGCCGCAGCTTCCGCGCTCCGCGCCTTCTCCGGCAGATTTCCCCTGGGGGCAGCCTCCGTAGTTAGCCATATTTAACGGCCTCCCCAGGTCCCCTCCCCAATCACTCCTTCAGATCCCGCCATCCTCCGCAAACAACGTCCATGACCCTGACTTCGCCGAAGCGCCCGCCGGAGGGCGCGCGGCTGTCCCCTGCGATCCGACGTCAAAAGGAATCTCACCCTCAACACGAGATGCCGGCCGCCTTCCGTTACTGATGGTGAGCACTCAAATCACTGATACTTCATCAGTGTTCGTCAGCAGTAGGGGAACAGTTATCAGTAACAGGAAAATGTTATTTCTAGTCATTGAATCATCACTTTCGGAACACTAAGAAGTTAATTATATTTCACGAAAAAGAAAACAGATTTGAGAGAATTCTACTCTTTAATTTAGTTTCGCTAATTACTAAAAAATTAATATATACACATATATACAAATTTATTTGAATCCCGCAGAATTGCGCTATAATAAACCGCATTAAAATATCAGTCAAATTTTAAGGTTATGCTTTAATTGTAATTTCACTGAATTGCCGTAAAAACTACTTTAATATGTTTAATGAAAAAAATATCTTGAATCGCACGCCAATGACTCACTTCACTGGTATTACACATCCTCCTCCTTAGCGCAAGTGATTTCAATGTTTTCTGTCATCTTTCTGGCCTCGCAAGTTTGGTGAAATTCATGTAACGCGTTCACAAGCTCTTAGGGGACGCACACACAGGCAGGAAAATGATCTCGTAAGTCTTCCTTTCCTCCGCAGAGTAGGATAAAAAAGAATTAAGCGAGTTATAGGAATTTTAAAATCATATTTTTTCCTCGTGCAAATCTCAAAATGGAACATAATTAATATATTAGGCTATAGTTCAAGATAATTGCTCGTGCCATTAGAATGTTATGCAGAATTTGGACATTAGTTGCGCGGTTCCCATATGATTAAATTTTAACTTTGAAAAAAAAAAGTTAAGTCTAAAAAGTTCTGCAGATGCACCAGGTGTCGGGAGTTCGAATGAATTGCGCAATATGCCACTCCCGTCACTTCAATGAACACCTAAGTTCAAACCCAACTTTGTGATCAAATAACTTCTCATTATCAGTAAGAATCAAGATTTTAATATAAAAATCTTATATTCACGCTAAAAAAAATTTGATGAACGTTGTTTTTCAAATTATTTGGTATTTGATGAAGTTGCCATCGATATCAGGCTACGAAATCATACAACATCCTCAAAATTTAGAAACATTTATATATATTTTTTTTTTTTTAACAGTCTTCCCCCTATCATTTGATGGAAAGTTTGTGGCAAAGTTCCATGCAGGGCCCCTAGGTATTTTAGTTTGTATCTGAAGCATTTTTAAAGACACGGTGCTTTGGAAAGACCTGTTTTTAGCTGTTTTCCATTGCTCTGAGTTGGCGTATCCAATGCGTGTAATGACTTGAAAGCACTAAACAGGCATCGTCTGAGGTGTGTTTTCTTTTCATAAATGAGCACATTGGGGGAAAATAAAGAGTGTATTTCAAACTCTCTGCGACGCAGTTTAAGCGCCAGGTACACAGGCTCATTAGAACCGCCTGTCGCATGTTTTTGCATCGCGTGTTAGTATTGTAAAGGGCTTATGAACGTCCCCCGGTGATATACCGGAAGGCTTATAAGGGGACGGCTCACAAACTAACGTATAACCTAACTTTGCATCACGTGATCAATATGCAGGATGGTTGAAGCCGACTTACAATTTTTGATTACAGGACCAACCAGGCATTCGTGAATTGCGAGTGGTACGAAATGTTCGGTTGAAATAATCCCAGGTTCGACCTTCTTCGCCCCATGAGCGTGATGACCTTGGCGATCACGCGTGTTGGAGGCGCCGCTCGAAGACATGCGAACAAGCCAATCCCTTACCACAGGATGGACAAGTATACAGAAGCAGCATCGCATGTCGGTAACTTTGATGGGACCTCAGTTTTTCATTCTCTGCATGTTACTCTTGCGAGGGCAGTGTGTCCGACGGACGCGTACGGATTCCTGCAGCGACGGGTAGGTTAAATGCTAGGCGCCTAGACGGTGACACTGGGTCAACAAGTGCCAAAAGAACTATCAAATCCACGTAGTGCAACAATGATATGCCCTGTGTTCGGACTGGTTTTAACCTCAAACCTGCGCATTTACGATAAGAAAAAAACATTTCACTTAAAATTGATTACGCGAGTATAGACTTTGCGTTACAACTTAGTCACAAGTAATATACTAGCACATAAAACAAATTTTGTAGTAACAACTGTGTTGAATCCCGGTGGTTTTGACAGTTCCAAGTGGCCTTCAGGCCAAGTGAATTTTACGGCAAAATACTTCGTTGTAAAATAATTTCTGCTGCAATTTTAGGCCACACTACTTTACGGCCAAGTTACATGCATCCGGATCAAACTGTCGAATTTCATCACCAACCACCATTTCATCAATACAAGTGTGAATGTCGCTGCAAGACCTCATGCATTAAGACAAAGTTGGAAAGATGGGTGACTGGTGCAGGAACAAAGTGGAGTGGGGGGAGACGGGGGTTACTGACCTGGTCCGGAGACGAGCACCAGCAGGCTGCACGGCAAGAAGATGAGCGCGAAGATGAGCAGGCTACTGCGACGGCGAAGTGGCGCCAGCGGCAGGCTCAAGGCCATCCCTCGCTCGCCCTCGCCCTGCAACAAACACCACACACGTAACAACACAATACACTGCGTCACATCGCAGACATGTTATTTTATATCTTAATTTTCAAGGGGGCCACGGCGGTGTAATGGTTGGATTGCTCGCCTCCCGGGTTCGATTCCCGGCGGAATGACTCCCTGTTTTTTTCGCATGTGGGAATCGTGCCAGACGATGCCGCTGATCGGCGGGTTTTGTCGGGAAACTCCCGTTCCCCCCGCCCTGGCATTCCGGTGCTGCTCCACTCACATCTCAATTCACCCTCATAGGCTCTCGAGACCTCGTTGTCAAATCTCTTAACTCGAATACAGTATGCACACCTGTCTGTCGGCTTGAAGCCTGCGTTCCGAAAGCAACCAGCTACGAGCCGGGCCGATCATCAGCAGGCAGGGTTGTAGAGGGGCGGGCTGGACCACGCCCAANCCCCGTCAAACGCTGAACGCTTCTCGCAGAGGCAGACGACGCAGTCGGGGGAAGTATCGCCATTGCCACCTCCCCCTCCCCCTATCTCTATAAACCAGGCCTGACACAGTACTCACTGTAATGACGAGGGAGCATTCTCCCCCAGCCATCAACACCCTATTGCTGAGGGTAGTGGCAGAAGGAGGGGATCAGACAAATGGGATGGGGCGGAATCCCGGGTGCTGAGAGCACAAAACGGAGCACAGTCTCGGATCACCGTCAAACGGCGCAACACGTTTTATCTGAAAACTGTTCAGTATTTTCGAGTGATGTTCTCTTGCCACAAGCATTTAATGAACTTCACACATATCTTCACAGAAATGTAGTTTATCGACTGCAACCAGTGAAACGTCTGTCATCAAATTATTTTCCAAGGGAAAAAAAAAACAGGAGTTGCGATTCTGATTTTGCTGATAATATCGAGATGCCGAATGTTTACAGATTTCCCCACTGGCGTAAGGTGAAGTGTTGCAAGGTAAGCTGGTGCTTGCTCACTGCTGTACATTCTCGGTGCACGCATCAGGAGTCAGTAACCACAGTGCATCCCGGGGAAACTGAATGCATTCCGACCACTCACAAGCGAGCAGCAAGGGACCCATTATGCGCGTCCTGTGGCGACAGCTGCCGAGCTACGCTTCAGTGGTGGAAGTGTAAACCAGCAAGCAACAGGGTACAGCACGGAGATAGCGCCAGCTACATCGCAACAGTTCACCACTCGTCACCGGATTTTCCGATCACGTATTATTAATCTACACGTTTAAATCAACATAAAGGTCGTGTATGTGATTCCCCTAGACCTAGTTGTTTGCAAGGAATTAATGCATACGTACACTTCAAAACCCATGCAAACATTTTGTTAGGCGACTGAATTTTATGCATGGATTCCTAGAGAATGATTCGGTTAACAAGAACCGTGCATGCAACCTTTTTGTTAATTTGAATGTGCCAATAATTCGCCATTGCAAGACCAAATGAACCCTCTGCATTACGAAATTTTTTCGCGATATCACGGTTGCGACTCCTATTTTTTTTTCTACGAGATAATTTGTTGACAGAGACAATTAATGCGTTACAGTGAATTGAGGATATTTGTTTATTCGCACTTAAGCAAGAGACGAGAATACCCCTAGGGTGTAAGAACGAGCCCGGCACCTTTCTCCTCTATCCATTCATGGATACTTCCAACTTTTCTGAATCTCTGCTAAAATTCTGCTTCCAAGATATTCCTCATGCTAACAAAGCTAGACCAAGTCTAGAAAATTACACAGGGACTGCGCACCGCATTCATGCGCACTCAGTGTAATAATATTTTGCATAAGAACTATTTCTTACTAGGCATTACCAACACACTTATTTCCTCCCTGTTTTATTCACATTATAAATAAAATAATATCATTTAAATTTATAGATAATATTTAAGATAGGTAGAGTACAATTTAACCAAAAATAAGTTATTTTTACTAGCCCAAGTATGAAACGCTTGTGATACGTGACATATTTAGGAAACGACCCAGCACGACATACATGGGTTGATTTTTCAAAGTTTTGATTCACAAAGTGTGAAGAAACCGCGAATAAACAATACCCAGGGACGTCCCAATTGTTGGGAGGAGGAGAACGGGAATGGGGGGAGGGGCTAGCATCCCTCGAGAATCCGAATTTTTGGATACTTATCACAGTCAGATTGGAAGTAACTTCTGTGCCTCGCTGGCTTTGTATAAGAAAAACATGTCAGGTAATGATTTTAATTTTAATAAACAAAATGTGCCAGTTAAATACATTTTTGAAGTTTGTCGAAAGTATTTACAGACCTGTTTACACATTTTGTCTCAAAAAAAGATTTATGCCAGAGGAATCTACGTGGTTTTGTAAATAAATAAACTTAATCACTGCTTAATTTTAACATTGAAAGCCAAAAAATTCCCGGGGAAGAAAACGTCGAACGCCCATTTTTTTATGTGGCCGCAAGTTTCTAATTTTTATAGAATGCCCTCCCCGCTTCCACAAAACTATTTCTTATGTACTTTCGGTCGCCTCTCCGAAAAAATGTGTTTCAGTACGCCACTGCTCCTACCCCTTTCGAGTTAGGTCGCTAAGCGGAACTGTTGAACTCAATCTGTAACCATGCAACTAGAAAATATTGACTGAAAGTAAAAAAATTAATAAACAAAGGACGTTATGGTAAATTACTTATATAGGTGTTCACGGCACAGCAAGGGCTTCTGGATCAACCTTTGAAAAAAANGTTAGGTCGCTAAGCGGAACTGTTGAACTCAATCTGTAACCATGCAACTAGAAAATATTGACTGAAAGTAAAAAATAAATAAATAAAGGACGTTATGGTAAATTACTTATATAGGTGTTCACGGCACAGCAAGGGCTTCTGGATCAACCTTTGAAAAAAANGGACGTTATGGTAAATTACTTATATAGGTGTTCACGGCACAGCAAGGGCTTCTGGATCAACCTTTGAAAAAAAAATGTATTAGCAACTACTTACTGACATGCTTCCAGTTAGGTTGGCAACGAGGAAGGAAGTGTATTTTATTGTTTTAACGCTGCACAAGTGACGTGTTTAAATTTGCGGGCGCCGAACTAATTTAATAAAGACACTGTTTGCTCATTAGTAATATATCGACGTGACAAAGAAATCCACACCTTGTCANGCCGAACTAATTTAATAAAGACACTGTTTGCTCATTAGTAATATATCGACGTGACAAAGAAATCCACACCTTGTCACATCTTCATTTGATCGGCGCATGGATGAAGTGATCCGGTCCATGGCAATGTCAGTGCTACATGTGGCGGAAATTATACTAAACGACAAGAAAAACAGATCCTATACAGGGCTTTCAAAAGTTCTCAATTTACTGCGAATAGCATATAACACCACTTCCTTACCTTGCTAGGTTAAACCCATTAGTTATATAACAGCATACTCTTAGAAATTATTCGCAAATTTACCACATCAGTATATACGTATATTGTGAAAGCGCGAATTGTAAAGTTTTTATCCCATACATTCATGGTAATATTCCTACATTTTTTTTTCAGGAAACAGTCAAATACATAGAGAAGTTCCCAATTTTGAACAGTAGCGACGCTGAAAATTCCTATATAGGCAGCCTGACGTTTGGTATTATTTACATACTACGTATATGTGGAAAACTTCCATTATTAAAATTTAGGAAGTTTACTAGAAATAATTTTACAGTACAGAATTAACTACACCAGTGCACTACAAATTACTAAAATATATTGGAAACCTCGTCTGATAACGCCGACGATCCGCCTCCACTAAGAGGTGGCGTAGGGGGAGAAAGAACAAAGAACACCGCTGCGCATTAAGGGGGCCACCTGGTTGAAAAAATTTTGCACGTCTGAGGCCTAAAAGCGTGGGAGCGCTAGGGGCGACCGAGGCATGCGCATCAACTCTCTCATCGCCTCTACGCGCAAAGTACTGAACTGGCGTGCAGTCTTGCCGTCGATAACGCGCCTCTATNCTCTCATCGCCTCTACGCGCAAAGTACTGAACTGGCGTGCAGTCTTGCCGTCGATAACGCGCCTCTATGAGACTTCCAGCTGATATCCTACCATTTTATGACGCAATAATAAAAATAAAGGTTTCATGCACGTCCCTATTCCTTTCTTAATGTTTTGTGCCGGAATGTTTATACCTAAAAATGACCATGAAAACACCCGTTTGAGCCATTTTNTATTCCTTTCTTAATGTTTTGTGCCGGAATGTTTATACCTAAAAATGACCATGAAAACACCCGTTTGAGCCATTTTCACTATCACAGAAACGTGCTTCAAAGAGAAATGGAGGAAATGGAAAAAGGTATACAGACGCGTAACGTTTCTTAAATGCTATTCGTAAGCAGACCTCGCTCAGACACGTTAGACAGTTTTTTAATGAAACGTTTGCTGCTGGAGCTGTGCACACCGTTCGGCGGCCTANACCTCGCTCAGACACGTTAGACAGTTTTTTAATGAAACGTTTGCTGCTGGAGCTGTGCACACCGTTCGGCGGCCTACCCTGGCGGCCGGCTTAAGAATCGGGCGAAGACAAGGACGCTGGGATGGCTTTAGCAAACGAATGCGAGGGTGGAGAAGAACCTAGAGTGCGTTCGAGCAGGCGATACGCAGGAAGCGCAAACCCATTCTCTCCGGCTACAAAAAAAAAACGATCGATGCATCTGTTCCCCTTCAACGGAAATGCGCTCTTTTCGTAATCGCAGGGAGAAACTCCATCAACCGCGAAGGGGTTGGCGGGGTGGCAAAGGGGCGGGAGGTGTGTGCAAGAACATCCCCAAACCCACCCCCAAGATCCCTCGCGATCCTATACACGATACGGATTTGTAGCTCTACCGCGAGGCCATTTTATAAACAAAAAAAAAAGTTATCTTCGAAGCTTCGGTCGCTGCTCTTCTCTTTGTTCGGATGCTGGAGGAAAGCATCTCGTCAAAGGCGTAAAGCCGATATTACACGATACCTGCCGCCGTACTTGTCTTGAATTTTAAATCAATTTCAAAGAGTTTCACTCTCGCGGTTGTAAAATCAAAATGGAGGCGTCCTTTTGGTTTCTTCATCAACTCTAGTTTCAAGTAGTAGCCACGGGGAGCGCCCTACGCTCTGAAACTGCGATGTGATTGGCCAGGTACGAAAGCCGGTATGGAACCTGCCGCGAAAAATAGGACGTGTCCTATTACCAAACCTGGTATGAAATCTTGCCGTGCAAGGCGGGAAATGCAATGACGGGTGCCTTACTAGCAGGTATAACTGCCGCTATGGTGGACCTTGCACAAGCTTTTGCGGAATCTGGTACCGAGTAATATGGTGTTAAGGCAAGCGCTATGGGCGGCAAAAGGAGGGGCCAAAAGGGAACATCTTTCCTCCCATCAAAACTGGAATGTGAGAGATCCATTACAACGATCGACTATAAATCTCGTAATTAACTCGTTCAGTCCACGATCCTGGAGACGTTGCATATCAGCGAAACTTATGACCAGCACGGTACGCAGCAAGGAATCAATGCCCAATAATCTGAGAGCTTTCCTTGTGGGTAATCTGATTTGTGGAATTTTCCACACATCTTCGACGCGAATGGTTAATGCAAATCACCGAGCACGCAGCACTTTGTTCAATGGCTGCTAAGAGAAATGTTGAACACACAAATACAGCTGATACCAAAAAACTTACGTGATTGCAGCACTTGAACTTATAAATTAATGTGTAAACGGGTTAAGTAAAATAACAATTTCTTTCTTAACAAATACATAGCTTATTAATAGCGACCTAGTTCCCAAATGCAAGTCCCTACTGGACATTGTATTTAATATTACATTGTAATATTTTAATATTATCATGTATACTGTTTAAGAAAAACTAACTTATTCATAAGGCAAGTCCCGGATGTTTGTTGCACTTTTTTTTTTCCGCGAAAGCCAGTTGTAAAACTCACACTCCTCTGAAGGAAACTCATTCTGATTTCTATACCCTCCTTCCAAAAAATTCTTGGTTACGCCCATGACAAGCACGGAAGACTCGTGCAACGCGAACTTGTCAAACACGTGAATAAACAACCAACAGAAACTTGAACAAGACCTCTGGACCACACAAGCATGCAACACAGCACTGAGATCACAAACTACACTATAAAGTGGTTGACGATCAAGCACAAGCTGCCAGTGGACTTCGGAAATTTATATGAACAAAAAAANAACCGAACGGGTTAAGTAAAATAACAATTTCTTTCTTAACAAATACATAGCTTATTAATAGCGGCCTAGTTCCCAAATGCAAGTCCCTACTGGACATTGTATTTAATATTACATTGTAATATTTTAATATTATCATGTATACTGTTTAAGAAAAACTAACTTATTCATAAGGCAAGTCCCGGATGTTTGTTGCACTTTTTTTTTTTCCGCGAAAGCCAGTTGTAAAACTCACACTCCTCTGAAGGAAACTCATTCTGATTTCTATACCCTCCTTCCAAAAAATTCTTGGTTACGCCCATGACAAGCACGGAAGACTCGTGTAACGCGAACTTGTCAAACACGTGAATAAAAAACCAACAGAAACTTGAACAAGACCTCTGGACCACACAAACATGCAACACGGCACTGAGATCACAAACTACACTATAAAGTGGTTGACGATCAAGCACAAGCTGCCAGTGGACTTCGGAAATTTATATGAACAAAAAAATTCAGCATTTTAATATTTAGCCAATAATTACTCTAACGTACACAAATAGAAAAAAGAACCAACATTACTCGCCACTAATGCCAATAACATTATACTGTTAAATGAGACGTTACGACACGGCAGTGTTTTGCCCAATCAACTACCAGAATTGCTGTCGATACACTTCAAGAGTCATTTTTTTCCCTTCACAATATATACGTGCAGATGCGGGCAGTGCTTTTTTTTTTTTTTTTAAAGACTGATTTTAAAAATACTTCAACGCCCACCGGGCATTATTAATACAACTGCAATTAGTGATTTTTGACATCGTATAAATGCGCGGTCCATCGCTATAACAACATGTTGAAATTCAGAAACATTTATAGTAATATCCTGAGGTACCATGTTCAGTTAAGGATGTCTTACAAAAATTCTTGGATTCAAATTGCTATAGCCATTTGAATACACGTGCTACCATGACTTAAAATGGTTTGTTTCGTCTATAGCTCAAATTACAAATATAAAAGTATGGCCATGCATCTCAAAAACACACATACTCATTCATACACATGAGCGTAAAGTCCAAAACTTTCTTTGTAAGGTACTGTCCTAGGATCATTTTGTTGAGGGAGAGGCGACCTCTAACAGTTTAGGACAGAGTATCGTTTGTTCTATTGTGTGCGATTGCTGATTTTTTTAATACGTTAGACGGGAGGGGGGGATTATATGTGAATAAAATACAGTGTCTACCCTTCGGCTCTTTGTTTAACACACAGGAAATTCAATATTTGACGTACCATTCAGCACACACTCCAAAACTTGAAAGCATAAAATCAATGTGTGTGTGTGTGTGTAAACATTTATAGAAAACACATACATAGAATGCATGGCACTATATGTGGACGTAAGTTGATTGCACTCGTAGTTTAATAAAACATTCAATCATGACCATTCTATTTTCTCTGGATTTCGTCTGACATGGCGAATTTTCTCCNGTGTAAACATTTATAGAAACCACATACATAGAATGCATGGCACTATATGTGGACGTAAGTTGATTGGACTCGTAGTTTAATAAAACATTCAATCATGACCATTCTATTTTCTCTGGATTTCGTCTGACATGGCGAATTTTCTCCGTGGCAGGAAACAAAAATATTATTCAGCTTTATCTATTTTATCCTGCGTTACATTTAAAAACGAACGGATTTAGGGCTTGCTTG
The DNA here is from genome assembly GCA_002778355.1 of Clitarchus hookeri. Classification (NCBI taxonomy): domain Eukaryota; kingdom Metazoa; phylum Arthropoda; class Insecta; order Phasmatodea; family Phasmatidae; genus Clitarchus; species Clitarchus hookeri. The sequence continues at coordinate 358,692 of NQII01004014.1, forward strand.
TGCATACCCTGATATGGAAGGCAGAAAAATAAGTACCTGTCGGATTTATCCTACTTTAATTCGCGAGGTTTACGGCTTCAATTCACCAACAACTATATTGAAAACTTTATTTAAAATGAATTTTGCTATCAAAATATCTTGGCGAATTCCGAGAATCTAATTCGTGGTACCGTGGTTGAACACNGACTATATTGAAAACATTATTTAAAATGAATTTTGCTATCAAAATATCTTGGCGAATTCCGAGAATCTAATTCGTGGTACCGTGGTTGAACACACGATCTCTATTGATGAATTCGGGAGATACTTAGCATTCTTGGGATGATACACTCCACATAAAAACATTTAATGCAATGGTTGTTCTTTCACGTAAGAGTTGCAGTCACTTCAGTGACTCTTTACACACGAAAAATTCCCCCTCCCCCCTGCCCACCTAAATACATTTCCAAAATAGACATGTGCAAAATGAATCAAGAGAACACGGAATTTACGGACATTCGGTGAAGAGTTTCAGATAATGTCCCAAGGCGTGAACAGTATATCGATACATATTTTCCTTCATGATTCTTGCACTCACCTTTCAGACCCACGTTAATTCATGATTTGAGATGTTGAAAATCAGTATTTTTTTTAATGCTTGCTGTACTTGAGTAAGACAACACAGCATTTGTTTCGTCGACACTACCAACGACAGGTGGGATTTGTGTCCGGCTGTATAAAAATGAACCGTTCTTAATAACGCGTGGACCCAAGACTTCTTTTTTTTCGCGTTCAAGTCACGGTGGTTAAGGGCGATAATAACACGCACGCCCAGTGCCCCGTCGCTCATAAACGCAAGGCGCTACAGTGCTTGATTCCGTCGTCACGCTTTCCTAAGAAAATTAGATCTCCGTAAAAACGGAACCTTATTACACGCAACGAAAGCCCGCGTATGTAACTACGACATGCACGCAACCTCTAAAAAATTATATTTTTTTGTTGTTGCCATTGTTATGATTTCCATTCTTCGGATATACTCAATATGATAAAAAGAGAACCGCACGGGCTTAGATAATTACTTTGTCTCTCTTCTGGCAGAAAGTTATATTCCCAGGATGTTTATTTGCTGGCTGGGAAAGGCGTAAACGCGCAAGTAACGAATGTGTGGATAGGAAAATGTCCGGACTAATAATTGCTAGCCTAGGGCTGTAGCCACGGGAGCCTTGTAGAAACACGGCGGTCAACTTTACATCTCGGCCAGGAGGGGCATCGCCCCTATCGGTTCATAGACAATGGACAGGAACTACTTAAGTTTGTAATAAGTATTTATAACTTATGTTAAATTACTTGCCTCATTTCAAATATATATTTCATTTGTAGCTGTTTATGTAACCAAAATAAAAAATATTCAGTAGATTTTTTTAAAATTTTAAAGGTAAGATATTTATAGTAAGAAGAGTGGGGAGGGGTAGTGGGCGGGTGGAGAGAGGGGGAGAGAGAGGGGGAGTTCGTGTGTGTCATAAGATTAAAATGAACGTATGATTAAAGAGAGTATGAGATTTGTCCTCCTCCTAGAAATAAGTCGGCGCCTATGGGTTTATTAATCGGTTACCCACAGGGAGGATCATCGGCATTAAGTCTCGCAGTGTACAGCACACGCCAAAAATAACCTTCCTGTTGCCGTACACACAGGAATCGTGTGCACCGAGCCAGATTATTGCACAACTGTTTTCTGCTGAATAATACGGATGACATAATCACGTAAAAGAAAAACCCCCCGCATACGGAAGTTTCGCCTTTGCTTGCACACCAGTACAAACGCGTGTTTCATCACTAAATGCATGTCCGGTGGTTCGTCGTTACGACATTGCAAGCCGTCAGAACAGTAAGTGGAGCGTGCGATGGTAAGCAATAATTTCGACCCGGTGTCACTACGTACATTTCCGTAGCCCGTTCAGCATTGGCGGTTCACGATTAACCGAGCTCAACCTTTGAAAAATGTCACTGCTGTTGCCTACGTGTATTTTAACGGGCAATCTGACCGGCATGCCCTCAGTTAGGTTGGCAACGACCGTGCAAAAATTAGTTCCACGACTTAACGTTGACTGAGGCCGTGTTTCAATTCGTTTCGAGTTTCGTTTTTCGTATTTGTAGTAGGCATTTTGTAACGTTTAGTCGTAACAGCACGACATTCAACGGTATAGCATGACATGCTACTTTTATTTTGGTGTTAACATTATTCAAAAATTAAAAGTCCACAAAGTGTTAAACAGTAATTATTCCCGAAAGTCGTTAGCGGCCGTTCAAACTTTTAAATTAACAAAATAAAACAAACATGACGTGAAATTATTACTTAACAAATATTCTGTTTTGAGAAAATACATATTTCAATAAAATTCCAGTAACTTGATTTGTGAAATAATTTTTGTGAGTACAGTACACATTTGTTTATTCCAATAAGCTCGCCTATACTGTAAGTGTATTTAAACGTTTCAAGCAGACAAAATTGATATGACGGCGATTTTGTAAATTGTAATTGGTAATTTTTGAGCTTTGAAGCTGACAAAACGCAAAACGCAAATTAACAAAAACACGCCATATTGTGCAAACAAAACGGGTCACGTGACAATTTTATTAACGGAAAGTGCCAACTGGAACACAGCCTGAAATGTTTTAGGTCAACATTTGTGAATACTGAAATTATATAGTTTGCTTTCTGTTTTTTTCAGGCAAAAAAGTTTAAAAATTAGCAAATTTGTAAAATATTTACTTTTGTAACAATTTCACAGTTTCGCTCAACTGCGTATGGATCAAGTGATCCGGACCACGGCAATGTTAATTTTACATATGGCGGATGAATACACAATATGTATACAAGTACATCTCAAGCAGGGCTTTCAAAAATGCTCAGTTTACCGAGAAAAGCATATACGAGTAACAACATTCCAACCGCAGTTTGTTGACAAGCAGTTACAACTTTCGCAGCGGAGTTTTAGACCAGGCGCTGAAGCAGTACTTTTGCAAAGTTTTCAAAAATGTTTTGTTCTTCATCTTTAGACTGTAAAGCCGATATTACACGATAGCTGCCGCCATAAGCCCTGGGGCACGAGGCGGTATACCAGCCGCTATATGAGCCGCCATGGAAGATCCGTATTACACGACAGCAGTTCGCGTACTGGCTATGGCTACTCTTGGTGGATGCGCAGTGTGTGGTTTGTAGTGAATATGAACCCGATTCTTAGAACTGCTACCAGGTAGTAACTTGCGTAGGCCTATAAATAAACTATCTAGCACATCTTAATATTGCTATATTACTGTTCGCCTTTTACATCAATTGATTGCTTACTATAGTTGGTTCACGACTNTTTGCGTAGGCCTATAAAAATAGCTAGCACATCTTAATATTGCTATATTACTGTTCGCCTTTTACATCAATTGATTGCTTACTATAGTTGGTTCACGACTGGAAGAGACTTTCTTGAAGCCCTGCTAAAGATCTACTTTCAAGCCCATTTTGTATCCTTCTGCCAAAGTTAAACAAACATGGCCATGTGGCAGTCACATGGCAATGTTTACATGCAATGTTTACATTCCACTGTGTGTGTACATGTGTTCGTACATGCACGTACCCATTATGAAAGTCATGCATATATTATTAATAGATATTCCACTAGCGTTAAGTTTTTAATCTTGAAAATTTCACACAAAATAATATGTGATGCAAGCGAAAAACATTTCATTCTATAAACCCAAAATGTGAGTATTAAAAATGTGATGTTTTGTGTGTGTGTAAGTTTGATTTTGACTGGGGGGTTGGGTGGGGGAGAAAAACTTTCACTTTGATTACATATTATAGATGTGGCACAATACTTGGCATTGAAATGTGTCCACATTCAAGAAGTCCATCCAACAACATAAACATGGCACCGCCAATCTCTCATAATCCCCCGGATGGCCGTGCTGTCACGAGGTCAGGAACCAAAGTTACCATAACTCTTATAGTGGGTTTGCAACAAAAATGCAACCCGACAGACTTTGTTCAAATAATTTAGCCGGCGGTAGGCTGCTGTGTTTATGTTTTAGTTGGGCTTCGGGCCCGTATTTAATGCTTTTAACCTCTGTTGCTATCTTAAAATATTTTTCCAAACAAAAATGTAACTTAAAACTAATACGAAAAGACATTGGTTTCACTAATGTCTAATATTCAAACAATTAAATTGAAACATGTTGCTAAGCAAAGGCTTAGAGGAGGAACAAAATAAGTGTGCCACAGATTTTGTAAAGAAATGACAATAACAATTTAAAGTAACTAAAAAATGTGGCTCCAGAAAACAAAATATTAGAGAGAACTGTTGTTTACAATAATTAAAGAAGCTGACAATGGTGTATCCTAACGTCTCCAGTTTGCATCAAGTTAAAACATCCTAAAGTCATAAGCTGCAGTACTTATAAATACTGTTTATTTATTTATTAGTTAGTTAGAAGTACCGGTAATAACTAATGGATTGTAGTGATTCCTTTTGCAACAGAATTACCATAGATCAAAACAAAAAAGTACATAAACAACTCAACACAGCAGCAACTATATATATATATATATATATATAAATAAAAAAAAAAGAAATGAATATATCCATCTTCACTCCAAAAATTAGAAACCAATTATTCAAAAAAATTACATGCTTCAATAGCTGCTCTCTGATGTAGACTGCTACTTTACATATAATGCTATAAAGCAATGCTCAACAACATTACCCTACAATTTAACACTACACAAAAAGATTTTGCAAATAAAGGATACAGCAAAAGGAATGTTGTGCTCCTGCAGCCAATTGATGATGGCATCCTTCCTCCAACTACTGTTGGGGAACTTCTCCAGCTGAAATCACCACACGATACAACAAATTAAAATGTATTACCCTTGAATGTTGCCAACAGTATGTCTGTTGTATAGAATGTTTGAATTAAGCACAATTCTTTCCAAAACATAAACTTTTAAATAGTTGGTTGGTTGCATAGTATTTATTGGATACCAAATGTATGATTGGAGACTTCTATAATGTGAACGTGATAAGAATGTCTATAACTACTGTGCTAGACATTCTTAAACTTTTTATCATATTACATATAACTGTTTTCCTGATACCTGTGTTGACTAGCACAGAATCTAACATGTCACAAACAATATAAACATTTTATTTATTCAAAAACAAAAGGTTGGAGCTCACACCTGTGTGCTGTGATATGGTGTATTCTCCATGACGATGACCCTTGAATGTTTTTGGTATCAGTAACTGTAGTTGTCCCAGAAACTGAATTATGGCCCTTTTTAAATTATGCAAATTAGGTTGGCTATGTAGCACTGAAAGTGAAAAATATGACACTGATAATTTACAATAACTAAAAGACAATGGCTGTAGAACAGCGGTGTTGGGGAAATGCATTAATACACAATTGTTTACTTAAAAGATTATGACTGTGATTTCATCTATTACGATGTCCTCTCGTGTTTAGTGAAATGATACATATATGTTTAATAGTAGGGGAAGTTCCAGTTATATAGACTGTAATCTCTTTAGTGATGTATAGTAATGCAATGGCAATTAATGCCGCAATGTAACTTCTAAATACAAAACAAGCAGTTTCTTCAGAATCTTAAAATGCATCATATCTCCATAACCTATATAAAATTAATTGGCTATAACAAAGTCACTATAGAGGCAAATTTCCTTACCATTGTCAGTTGTCTTTATAATAAATTTTCACTGTATATATTGGGTTTTTTATGAAGAATCCCTTGCAGGGTTACACAAATTCCAACACAAAGTAGTTTTTATTTTTAATTACACGTTGTAATACCACCTTTTGGTTAGGTGATTCATACTCACATTTCAGTCTACATAACCCCCTACAATCCTAGGTTTGTGTAAAATCCAAAAATCCTAGGTTAGTTAAAAAATGTAAAATAGTGATTCACCCATCGTGGGGTTAGGTTCTGTTAGGTTAGGTGGGCACATGTTACGAAATTAGACGGACGTTAATGCCCGTCGTATATTCGTGTTCCGCATCATTAGTGGAGTGGAAATATACCATTTTCCGTGAATTAGTCTTACTTTTTACAGAAAAGCCCCTAAACTTAATAATTACCAAAAAAAAAAAAAACGTTAAAGACACGTAGACAACGTTCAACGATGTTATCAAGTTATTAACTAATTTTCTTTATGTTCTTGTAAACACATTTCGTAGGCCAACATAATTGGCCTTAACACACACAACTTGCAAACGCAATGGTTAATACTACATATATTATAACATACCTTAGCACTGTAGTTTCAACATTTCTGCCGCTCTTTCTGCGACGTTGCAGGATTTCACTTCCCCACGCCTAATTACGGAATACAACGATTCGGTGAGGTTAATGATGTCCTGTTGACTTCATGAGTGGTGACTTCTCTGTTCTTCACCTTGCTACAACTCATGACTGCACACAAAAACTACCGCAACATACAACGTAAAATACAGTAAATAAAATTTTAAGCAAACCTGAAATAAATTTTAAAAATATTAAACACGTGAGAACGCACTACGAGTAATCTCTTATACAGCAGAAGCAAAAGAAAAGGAATCTGTACGAGAAAGTTATCANTACAGCAGAAGCAAAAGGAAACAGTAGAAGAAAGTTATCACAAATTAAAATCATACGTTATTAAAAACCAAATAATAAAGAGCAGATATTAGTAAAAGAAACCAATAAATGAATTATTATAGGTTAAACAAGATAATCGCACAAATTCTCTGGCACGTGTGTCAACCACACCCAGCGAACAACACAAGGAACGCTGGTTAGTAAACAAATGGCCCACTCTACTTTCACCTTGAGCAGGATCATGTAATTACGCAAAAGACATTGAAATCTAAATACGTTAGCATCATGTCATTAATAATTGGCATAATACGATAAAAGTCTTTTCGACACCCATTTGTAAGCGATAAATTAACAATTACGTTAAAACTTTGGAACTATTTCCTCTCTTTGTGCTGGCAACCTGACGGCATAACTGTATCCGCGCTCGCCGCTGTTTGTAATGTTATATGCATGTGGCTAACGGCTAGGGTGTTTTTTCAAATGTTGATTTTCAAAAGTTTCTTCCAGTCGTGAACCGACTATAGTATAGTTTCATTCATTTTCTTGAAACTGATGTGAAGTCACTAGAGTACGAGTGTGTTATTTTTACTTTTGACGAAAATTATTAATCGTTTGTAAAATACAGTTGTTTCTTTAATTAAATTAATATATATATATATATATATAAGATCCGACGGAGTTTCGAACTCACGCATTAAGGCCACGGGCTCCGCGACTGAACCACTGTACTACCAGTCCAAACACCAGAGTATAGGTTTATACACTATAGATAATAGATCCGCTTGAATTAATTTTTTCATAGATCAGGTAATGTGTTAAGTATTAAGAACGGTTTGAAACAGTAATTAAAAGTTATCAACGCCAATATTATACGTTGTCGTATTTTAATATATTTGACAAGGTATCAATCTCACGGATGTATAATCAAGATGGAGGCGTCCTTTTTGGTTTCTTCGTCAACTCGTTTCAAGTAGTAGCCACGGAGCGCGCCCTGCGCTCTGAAACTGCGATGTGATTGACCAGGTACGACACCTGGTATGGAACCTGCCACGAAAAACAGGACGTGTCCTATTACCAAACCTGGTACGAGATCTGGCCGTGCAAGGCGGGAAATGCCATTACGGGTGCCGCACTAGCCCTTATGACGGCGGCTATGACGGACCTTGCACAAGCTTTTACGGAATCTGGTATCGTGTAGTATCGCCTTAAGGCCTCACTGTTTCATTACATTTGGTCGTATGTCCCAACCTCGGTACCGTAGCTGAATCTAGCCGCGTGCCTCTGTAGGTCATGAGTCAAATTTTCTAAAATAATAAGTAATTAAAAAAAATCCCGTCAGACTGCGCTGGGGGATGTAACATCCCCCCCTCCTCATAGATAGTTCCCCAACCCATTAGAATATGAGCCCGGTTTGCCTCTGCGTATAAAATTTAAAAACATTTTTGCTATCGCAATGCAAGTGCTGCGGGTAGAGAGAAGATGTATAGCATCTACGATATTATGCGGACAGTTCTGTCCACATATCGTATTTTGCGATACTGACTAAACACTGCGATACTAGTATGGTACTATGGTGCGGGTTAACTGGAAAGGCCTCAACATAGCACACCCCTATGCGATTCACAACTTACTATTATTTGAATGTTCGATACTACCGATTCTTTCAACATTTTCCGGCATCGAAATTTACGATACTTGCTATGTACAGTCGCGTATATTTGCGATACTTTTCAAGAGCGATACTTCGCAGTTTACGTAAATATTATAATTGCAATCGACTTAGTGACCAGTATCAAGACGTAAATCTAACGACACTGTGAAAACTGTAAAAAAAATATATATGTGTTCTAGTAATATTTTAATGTGTATATAAAAAACTATTTAAGTCGCTAATTGAACACGGGACATTTAAAGGGCGTTGCTTCACTGAAATACTTCCAACATATCTGTTAGCGGAGTAGAAAGGAGAGATTTGGACGGCTCTGAACAACTAAGTCTGTGAGAGCCGATGAAGGTGAAGCGAGATGAGCATGGAGCAACGCCGGAATGCAAGGGCGAGGGAAACCGGAGATCCCCGAGAAATCCCGCCGACAAGCGGCATCGACCGGTACGATCCCCCACATGTAAAATGCCAGCAAGCGTTTACGATGAAATAAATACACGCAGTCACAGACTGAGAATTCTTTTTCGAGACTTGTCGTCTGGACGTGATTAATTATCCGTGAATGAGGTTTACTTGACAACGAACGGCCTACACGTGGCATAGGTCTGGCGACGAACAAGTGGACATGCCAAAGTTTTGTAGTGGCGCGCTACACGGGGGCGCCATTTAAAGATCGCTTACTTGTCATTGCTCGGTAGATACACTTGTGACGATTTTCACACGTCAAAATACCGTAGATTTAGTAAAGTTGTAACGTGAAAACATAATCGTAAAATGTTTTAACTTGTGTCACTTTTACTGTGTGAGCCCACGGTGGTTGTGTGGCTAGAACAACGGTTTCCCACTAAGGTGATGCGGGTTTGACCACCGATGAGGTCACGCCCGATTTTCCACCGCGGAGAACATGGCGGACGTTGTAGTTGTCCTACCGGTTTTCTGGAGGTACCCGCCCTTGCATTGCGGCGCTCATACATCTACATCTCAATTCATCCCACGTGTGCTATTTAAAATCAAGTAATCACAGTAAAATCAATTATAATTTTGCTATANTCTACATCTCAATTCATCCCACGTGTGCTATTTAAAATCAAGTAATCACAGTAAAATCAATTATAATTTTGCTATACAAACACCACAATTTTATAAAATAAATAAATAAAAAATTTTAAATTTACATTTTTCTTTAAAATGTGTTAGCTCTGAATAATCACGGTTAATTTCTGCATCCTCAGAAGAAGAGTAAATAATTCATATTTTTTTAAAATTAAACCCATTAAATTGTTTTTCTCACACTCAAGGAAAAAAGCTAGATTTGTCGCTAGACGGCATAAAAATACTTATGCCGCTAGAACAAACTTAAAAAGCTAGTTTTAGCGGGGAAAAAATATAAATTGGTAACACNCTACATCTCAATTCATCCCACGTGTGCTATTTAAAATCAAGTAATCACAGTAAAATCAATTATAATTTTGCTATAAAAACACCACAAGTTTATAAAATAAATAAATAAAAAATTTTAAATTTACATTTTTCTTTCAAATGTGTTAGCTCTGAATAATCACGATTAATTTCTGCAGTAAATAATTAATTTTTTTAAATTAAACCCACTAAGTTGTTTTTTTCACTCTCAAAGAAAAAAACCTAGATTTGTCGCTAGACAGCATAAAAATACTTATGCCGCTAGAACAAACTTAAAAAGCTAGTTTTAGCGGGGAAAAAATATAAATTGGTAACACNGCATAAAAATACTTATGCCGCTAGAACAAACTTAAAAAGCTAGTTTTAGCGGGGAAAAAATATAAATTGGTAACACTGCTCGCTAGTGCGTAGACCATCACGGACAGGTCTGTAGATGAGCAACAACAGAACGGCCCAGCAGCATACGCGCCGTCCCACAAACATTCGGTAACAGCAAAAAGGATGTACCAGCTGATGGTTGCGAGACAGCTGGTATCATGACAAGACACCAAAACATTGATTGCTTTATATTTGTACGAAATACCGCTCAACTTGTAGACATTCCTTGTAAGCACACTTCCCTCGTATTAAAACATTTTAGATAACACAATGTTCACATCATGGCATTTCAAATCACAATGTTGGAGTTTGTGGAACGTACAAATTAAATAAACGGAAAATTTAACAAGGGAAACCAAAAGGTGGTGTCCTAACTTATTTTAAAGTACGTTAAGGAAAATTTATTTTGCAAAAAAAAATCACAGCCTGCTACAAGTAAAACCATGCAAACATTTCCTTACTTTAAACTATTTTTAAAAATTACAAAAAAATTTTGTAGCGGGATTTTAAAGATTCCTCAAAGTAACTCTTGTTAGCTTATTTCGATTTGAATTCTCACTTCGGCAATTTAATTAATTTTTGTTATTTTTACGCATTAAAAACAATAAAGTTGTAATTTCGGCATGCTGTTATGCCAAAAAAAAAAATTGCTTGCTGCTCTTCATCGCTTTCCCAGTCCCACCCCGCTCGAGTGGGAAAATCAGTGTGTCAAGGGCGGGCGATAACCTGTGGGAAGCGCGGAGATTTACAAAGGCGTGCCGCTACCACAGACATAAGCCTATCGGGATTCGTGCGCTCCCGTCCTCGAGCGGAATGAATCGCTGGTGTTATCTTTGCAAGAATTTCGTGGTCATCGCCCTTTGCTCCCTCGTCGTGATTCGTGGTGCGGGGAACATTCTAGATCGTTCCAGCGAGACTACTTAAGCAGCGACGGGCCTCCCAGCCGACAGTCTGGAGTTCGGAGGATTGCACGGCCTTAAGAGCCAGGCGTGCGAAGACAGCGAAGGGGCGAATGGCGACGACAGTGACCAGTGAGAGCGAAGAACGCGGACTGTGAGCATCGGTACGGCGGACTGAGACTGAAGGGCAAATTACGAGTGCGAATTGGCTGTAACCTATACAGAGGTATTGATAAGGACTTTAATTAGAATCGAGTTAGGCACTCACTGAGAATAACAATAGCAATAGTATATACACTTAGTTTAATGTTGTAAATAATAACTGTGTGAATAAATTAAAAATAAGATCTACTTAAAAAAAAAAAAAAAAATTTAAAACCTCCATCACTCACGAACTCGGATATGCACCTCTAGCGTCTTGTAACAGTATTCTACATTACATTTCTTAAGGAATACTGGTACGTTAATAAATCTTGCAAATTGTTATGTTTAATACATTTTTCCAATATTTAACATTAAAATTTACACATTACAAAAAAAATAATTAATTTATATATATTTTTTTTGAAAATTTCTTAATGCAGCAGTATTAGCTGAGAAAGTAACGTTTAATTTTTTTTTTGTTTGAAACTGTTATCTATTAATGCATTGGGAAGGAATTTCTCTCATTTCGACGGGCTCCGGGCTTGGTAGGCAGCGTCCTCAAAATCAGTGTTTGTGTGGCACACGCTGTATATATAGCCGGGGTCACGCGGGAGCCACACTGAAGTGTTGAGGGGGGGGGGTGAGGAGGAGGTGGCAGACCCGTCGGCGCGGCGAGACACGCAGGTCGCCGACCCCGGAACAGCAGCAGCGGGCCGGTTATTAGTGACCTTGCGGCCGCCGGACGACAGCGGAGCGCGCAGGCTTGTGTACATAACAGTCTCTCTCACCTCGCTGATCGGGGGGAAGGGGGTCATTGAGACATATCACCCTCTCTTCTAAATTAAAATAAAATTAGGGGAAAAAAAAAGTTTTATGTATTTTTTAATAAATCCAATTGGTTGTAAATAATTTTCTAAACTAATAATTTGTTATATTATATCATTCACATTATTTCCCAAAAATATAAATTTGAAATCCCCCCTCCCCCGTTCAAGGAAATTCCTGGCTACGCACCTGGTGGAGCCCGTGGTACCGCGCATGCGCATAACAAAAGTAGTCCGGCCATATTCCTCTGTGCATTCGTTGTTTGCGCGTTTACTCGTATCTGAGTAAATAAATATCCTAGGAATACGAATTTTTTGCCTGAAAAGATAAAAACAAACTATCCAAGTCCGTACGGTTTTGTTTTTGTCATATTTAGTTAATTAAAAAAACCGCGAAAATAGTTTTTAAATAATTGCATTTTCAGAATTTGTCTGTGCAGTTCCCAGTAAAACCGGGCGTGGTTTTTCATCGCGTGTAATAAAGTCCCACTATTACAGATCTGATTTGCACAGGAAAGCGTGCCTCTTCTCGAAATACCAAAGTTATGTTATCATACGTAGGTCATAGGTGAGTGGTTAGTGAGTGGACTTCTAAACGCTTGATTCAGCCATGGCCGTGGCCTTTGTTAAAGACCCATTCGAGCATTCACCTGAACGTGACATTAAGTGGTAACCCTATAATTTTATTGGACGCAAGTCTGTAACAAAGTCCAATGCGTTCCTCTATCGTAGTTTCGCATGCATCCGACTTGTATATTCTGAGATACAATGTGAAAAAATCAGGTTTTAGCCATTTTGGAAGGCATCAATATAATGTTTCTAGCGTGCGTAATGTGCTGAAAGTACCATTCTGACATCGTCTGGAATTTTTTTCTTTTCGTAAGTAAACATATTTGCGGCACATTTTATAGTTTCGTCAAGTAACATATTTTTCAAACACGCTGTAATGCATTTGAAGCGCCCGGTAGGCGACGGCCAAGAAATGTTTTATTCACAACTCCTGAAACCATAAATTAATGTTGGTCCGAAAGAGATAAAGGTTACTCAAACACCTTTTTAACTCAACTATGTGTGCCTTCATGCAATGTATACACAGTCAAATCACATTATTATGACCACCTGCTAGTATCCAGAGTAACCTCCCTTCGTAGCACGTACAACAGCTAGACGAACTGGCAGTGACTCAGTCAGGTGCTGATAGTCTCCACGGGTATCTGGAACCATGCTGTCTGCAGTGCGGCCCACAACTGTTGAAGGGTGCGTGGCGGAGGAGACAGACGGCGAACACGACGATCGAGGTGGTCCCACAAATGTTCAATTGGATTGAGATCGGGGCTGTTTGGAGGCCAAGGAAGAACTTTGAAGTATTGATCGTGCTCTTCCAGTCACGCGCGGACAATTCTAGCTGTGTGACAAGGTGCATTATCGTGCTGGAAGATTCCATTCTTCCAAGGAAAGATAATCTTCAGGTACGGGTGGACGGGATCGCCGAGGATGGATTCATAAACAAATCGATCAAGAGTGCCTTCCACGCGGATGATGGGACCTAGAGAATTCTGCGAGAACATTCCCCAGACCATAACACTGCTCCCACCGCCTAGTGTTCGTCCAGCAATGGATGCAGGGTGTCGGTTCTTCGAAGTTTGTCGCCGGATAAGCTGACGTCCATCCGTTCTATGCAGCTGAAACCGTGACTCTTCGGAGAAGGTTACCTGTCGCAAATCAACAGCAGCAGTCCAGTCGCTATCCTGTCAAACAAATTCCAGTAGTTTTCATCGATGCACCTGTGTTAGCATGGGTGCAGTCACCCTCCGTCTACTCCGGAGCCACATTTGCAGAAGAGTTAGCTGAACCATTTCTGTAGACACGTGTCTGGATGCCCTCTGGTTTATTTGGACGGTGAGCTGTTCCAATGTAGCCTCTCGGTTGGCCTTCACGCACCGTCGTAGTCCAAGTTCACCTCGGAGATCAATTTCACGTGGAGCTCTGCAGTTTCCACGACGGTTATTCCCAATGGTGCCATTCATCCACACATGATGCACCTTTACCACAGAGGCACGTGAACAGTTCACAAGCGTTGCTGTTTCCGAAATGCTGCCCCCCTTGGCCAGAAAGGCGATGATCATCACTTTTTGCAAGTCAGTTAAATCGCTTCCCTTGCCCATGACAGCAGGAAGCGCACTTTGTACACCGCCGCTCATCATCACTGGAGCAAGCTCCTCGGCGCGGGGGTCGTACAAGCCCCTGGGGGGACTCTTGTCCACTCAGTTGTCTTTCATTTGATTGCGGCAGATACAGAGAAGCTAACCCCATCCCCCCCACCTATCCACATAAAATTGTTAGCACGAGCTAAGCTCGCAGCTGTTCGCTGTGTACAGCCAGCCTGTCGGTCGCATTATATACGCGCTTCACCCGCCCACGTCACGGGCCATGCGTCATGGGCTACGCGCTGCAGATGCCACTTCTAGCAGGTGGTCATAATAATGTGATTCGACTGTGTATATACAGCGAACTAAGGAAGAAAGTTCCATGCCTCAAGGTTTGACTGAATGTGCAGTGATATTTAAATCTGTGGCCACTTAAAAACGATTCCGGACGGCTATTGAAAGAATATGAATTAGCTTGAGAGTAACAAATTTGTGATTCGAATAATTTTCGTAGTATTTCTGCATCGACACGTATTATTTATTAAGGATGAAAGAAATTTCGATTTTTCAGGCAAAAGGATATAAAAAAAAACCTGCTTTCAAATTTGTTTCCCCAATAAACAGAGAGCCCACGCAAGCTTGCAATGAGATAAAAATAAAAGCTCTTTGGTATACCCATTACAACAAGAATTAAATTTGAGTGTCGCATTTGCCAACATATTATACGTCAGTCAAATATGTACCAACAAAATATTTTGTGGCTGCCATAAAGTGTTATTTGTTGTCTTGACAATTTTTTTGTAGCGAGCACTAAATTATTTAGTGGTTACTAATAAACTTTCATGGCCACAAAAATGATTTTGTGGTGATAGAAAAATTTTCTTGGCAAAATATATTTCTTACTAATTATTGTTTTTTTTTTTTTTGCCGTGAAGGTTTATGTTACGTATTTATACACTACTGATACACAATCAACTCCGAAGGGCATATCAACTAAGCGAATCATGACACAAACTGTATTTTGTGGAAAAAGTCGACGTGATGCAAGCTTATGTTCAGTCTGCAAATCGTGCGTCCAACCTGTCATGCTGGGACTACACGTAGTTACAGCATGTCCGACACAGCCTCGATGCCCACCTCCAACCACAGCAATGCCGCTTCCGATTCCCGGCGGATCCCAGCCCGCATTCTTCACGTGTGGGTAACATGGCAGACATTGCCGGTGGCCGAAGAGGTCTCTCGAGATAGTCCCGTTACCCTCGCCCCCACTGAATTCCAGTGTTGCCAACCAAGTGGATTTTTTCCAGGTTTGGTGGATTTTAACTCCTACCTAGTTGGCAACAGTGATATCTAGTGTTCAGTAAATTATTTCTTTCAAAATTCTCGCTGGAATATTGTGGAAAATTTTATGGAAATAAAAATACGCATCAATGCCTAGAGTGTCTAAAAATTTAGTTAAAATGTTTGGGACTAAGTATTGGTAACAATGCTGCATTCCTCCAGGAAGCTGCAACGTTGAAGGTACCCCACCTACTCACGGCGTGACACTTCCGAGCTTCGGGTTGGCAGTCTTGTGGTTAGGAGTTCGAGAAATGGGTATTCCGTAGCCCTTGGCTTTGCAATGCATACCGCGCACGACGTCAAACACGACGCGATACAGAACAATCTTAGGGGAACAGCCAGAACACCACAACAAAAGGCGAAAGCAATTCTCGAAGTGATCTATCATGTTCCGAACAATACATTGCAACGTTCAAAGCTGAAAAATTGAACTTAGTCCGTAGAGACGCTTTCAGAATATAAGAACGCGTGAAGTATGAAAATATAATGATGGCAGTACTGTCAAAAATATTTGAAACACGCAGTTTGGAATATGGTTTTCTTGTAGAAATATGGTACTGCTACCTCACGGTAAATTAGCAATGAGCATTTCCTGATATTTGATAACCCAAAATCGCGAACAATGCAGGCAAATTACCAAGGGACCAAAATATAGGAATGAGAACATTAAATGTTGACTTTTTATTTTTATATTTTGACAACACTTAGAACATCATTTTTAGTACATTTCATTGTATCCTTCAATTGATTATTTTCATATTTGCATTATTCGAATATCTTATACACATCAGTATTGAAAATGTAATGGAAAATATAATACCTAAAGAATATTTATTAATTTTAATTTTACAACGTAAACGTAAAGTTTTAAATAAATTGAACTACCAAAATAAATAGTTAGCAGTAACTTTTTCTTTTGTCAGTCTCACTCCCCTCTGATTACAGTTTTGAAATCCACCCATTAATTTTTTACTCGTTACTGCGTATAATTTAACGCGAAAACTTAAAATAATATTTATCGCATGCTGACAGTGAATCAGAACACGTTTTAACTTTTCCAAGTGTAACTGTTTGGTTTGATATCCACCGAAACCTGTAAGTTAGTTTGGTGCATATTACCTTAGTGTGTGCAACTGAAGTTCGCGGTACAGGTGGCTATTTCGCATCCGTATTCTTACATATTCTGTGGTTGAGCAGGCGAATCGTTGAGTCAATACAGGGGGGGCGTGAGCAGGAGATGAAAAGCAGCCTACCTCGTCGTAAGTCTACGAACGACTAGAGACGGGTGCTAGTGGCGGGGATCACAACTGTCGAATGTCGGTAGTATTGTCGACTGCGAGCAGAAAGTGGGGTGTTTACGTTCTGAAATTCGGCTACAAAACATAACTAGGCTACGATCCGAACATTAAGAATTACCTGACACTATCCAAGATACAATAAAAATTCCTATTATTAATGTAAATACACTACACTCGTTTCTAAACGACTTAAGCCACACACTGTTAATTTAGCACTTCACAGAAGAAATTTACACCTTGTGCAAAATATTTCTAACACATTAGTACCGTATTGTGAGAACCTTCTTCCCCAGAAATAAACACGGTAATAAAATTTTAACTTGAAATGCCCGAATGTTAGTGGCGTATTTTATTGCGAAAAAGAGAAAATAAATGTACACGACAAAATGGTCATTAGATAGTACCGCGATTATGCTAAATATTGACATGCGTCTACGCCCACTCAACTACAAACTATATGACATACAATCTGGCTACATACGTATACTCGGGTTCGGTCACGGTTGAAAACACTGCCTGGCGGATCAGGAAGCTTAGGCTGGACTCAGCCATCCGTCGCACCCGTCAGTCGAAAGCAATTCACAACGATCCGTCGTCCGTCAATCCTTCCGTACGACAACATTTCAGTGTGACAACATAATATCGTGATCTTTCCTTAGTTGGAGTTATATTTTGGTTGTTAATACATTTTCAAGAGAGAAATTTTTTTTACGTGATAAGGATTTATACTGAATTATTGTTTACATTTTAAATTTGTGAATTTGCCGTTAAAGATAAATACACACATATCCACCACCGCCTTGCATTTTATTTCAAAGTGCGTATTCACGTCTACAGAATGTCATAAGGAGGCGATGGCCCATCCGTCCGTCAGTCGAAAGTTAAAGTTTGGGAAATATTTGGCGGATGGAAGGATAGCAAAAAAAATTTTCCCTGCGATTGGTTGAAGATGACGTGACCGTCGGGCGGACGGACGGGCGACTGACGGTTACCTGGATGGATACGTTTCACCCGCTTCCCTCGCAGTGACCTTGGCTAGGACGCGAGGACGTCGGCTGTGTAAGCAGACGCTCTCAGCGCTCGCCAGAGTACTGAATGCCTAAGCAGTTACTCCTGACGTCTTCAAAATGTTGGCAAAACACTGCGTTTTTTTTCCCCCCCACGCTTTATCTGCTGGTTAAGAAAAAAAGCAAAATGTCACGGCAGCGCAATTTTTTGCGCAGGGCACTGTAAGGTACAAGCACTGCAGCGGCATTTTCATGTGACGAGGAATGGAAGACGACTTGGGGACCTTTCCCTCTCCTTCCGTACGGCGCAATCAACCGGGGAATTGAACCAATGACCTGCGTAACACACACACACATACACAGCCGCATGAGCGCGCTTTAATT
Source organism: Clitarchus hookeri (assembly GCA_002778355.1). NCBI lineage: Eukaryota > Metazoa > Arthropoda > Insecta > Phasmatodea > Phasmatidae > Clitarchus > Clitarchus hookeri. The sequence continues at coordinate 376,821 of NQII01004014.1, forward strand.
TGAAGAAGCGTTCCTGAGCAAATAACAGTTCTGAAATAAATACGGCCTAAAGATAAACATTTTCTTCGCCATTACAACTTGTTCGATAATTCAGAATTTCTATCAATTTTGCTAGCTGCAACAAATATCGACGACGCTGCTTGTATGAGAAAAAAAAAGTACTACTTTAGCCATTTAAAGAACAACCACTTCAAAACAATAGCTTCAAAACAACTGATTCAAAACAACCACTCCAACAACAAAACCTTAACCAACTACTACTTCAAAAACAAGAACAACTAACAATAACAATTTTATTATTTGTTGCTTTACAAAATTGAAAAGAGCAAAAAATATAGTACAAAACAGCATATCATCAATGTTATCGGAAACTTCGTGCTAAATGGCGTTTAAATGTTCATCGATTTGTTCAATATTGATAGCACATTCTTTAGGATACTTTTAGTAGAATGCGTGCATCTAAAGTATCTTTCAAACAATCACAACTACATAAAAAAATTTCATAAGAACAAAGTTTATACTGTAAGACCATTGTTGAGTTAACCACCTAGTTTTTAGTTTCTCTAAATGTCTGGCAATAAAGGCTGGTTTACTCGGGTTCCCGTCCTGGATATATTTCCCGCAACATTGCTTCCGTGCAGGGCGCGCCAAAACGCAGGGAGAGATCGGCGGCTCCTCTGGGGCGGGAAGCGATTCTCGTGCTGCGCCGCGCGGAAAGCGAGAGCGTAAACAAAGTCTCCGGCCGGCCCGTCGCGAGGCCGGATGCATCAAAGCGGTTAAACTGGGTTACGCTCTTCTCCGCGTCAACGCGCAGTGGCCCGTGCAGTAGGGGGGACGGGGGCAGGCCGGTGTCGCTCGCAGGGGCCCGCCGAGTGGAACGAGCCGTAATGCAATCGACTCAACGCCGTACCACGATCCGCTGCACAGCCTCGCAACCTGCCTGCGCGCCTGGCAGGTTGCGAGCGAGCTGTGGCCGTGTCCACAACTGTACCTTCCTACCTTCCTTACTTTACTCAAGCGTGACTGTACATTACGTTTCACTGGCAAATACCCTACTGTTACTATTACTGATATTACTATGTTCATAATGTGAAAGGTAGAAGGAGATTGACTTCCAATAGAGCTTGCAATCACTATACAACGTACTGAACGCATTAAAAAGTAGCATACACGCTACCAAAATTTAAAAAAAAAAAAGCACAATTTATATTGCACACTGCATATTCTTTACAACTCTTTAAAATACTCTAATAGAACACCGTTATTTAAGGCTCCCGTCTACCTGGCGCTTGAATTATGTTGCAGAATGTTTAAAATACATGTTTTCGAACTAAACTATTAAAATGTCACGCCCGTTATAAACACCATTTCTTAGTACTCCGAAATGGTTATTTAAAAAAAAAACAGGCTTTTTCAAGTCGCTGTATCTCAAAATATTCGCATCAGATATATACAAAAGTACTCAAGGGCCCTGACTGAACCTACCTACAGACTTTCCACCAATAAATAATAGGGTCACCGCTGAAAGTCCCATAGGTACACGCAGTGCGACGAGAACACTGCAAGCCAGTTGTCCTGCGCTTAGCGGCGATGGCGCACTTGATGTATGCGGCAGTGTCGTCCTTATCGACCCCACGCTTCTCGACCTCAATCGTGGGAAAAAGCGCTACGTTGGCGGAAGGCCTAAATGGCTTTAAAAAATTATTAATAAAAAGTTTATTTTGAACAAAAATTTTAACGTATTTTTTACTCTGAATGTTTTAGAAAAAAAAAATATTTATCAAGCAATGTTATCATCTTAGTACTCTGGTTGTTCGTAATAATAAATCAGCAATAATGTTCACAAAAATTTTTATAATCATTAATTTTATGCACTTCATTTCAGTCACGAAAAATATCGGTTTTTACAACTGAAATAAATGTACGTAACATCAGTGAAAATAAATTTTTTTAATGCAACGATGGTAAACATTATTGTGATTGCCCTATATGACGAAGGTTGTCTTGCAAAATGTGCTTTCAAAAGCATTCCTAATAGAAATAATCTTAAATTTTGTTCTTTTACAAAACTCATTATTAATTTATTATTTTATATTTAAATAAGCAAATTTTAGCAACTTATTTGACAATGCTAAACTGAAGAGCCAAAAAAAACTGGTATAGGTGTGCGTATGCAAATAACAGAGGTATGGAACCAAACAGAGTAACGTGACGGTCGGCAGCTAGATCGGTTACTGCTGCTACAATGGCAGGTTATCAAGATTTAAGTGAGTTTGAACGTGGTGTTATAGTCGGCGCACGAGAGATGGGACATAGCATCTCCCAGGGGTAGCGATAACAATTGGATGTTCGCGTACGACCATTTCACGAGTGTACCATGAATATCGGGAATCCGGTTAAACATCACATCTTCGACACCGCTGCGGCGGGAAAAAGATAGTGAAAGAACGGGACAAACGACGACTGACGAGAATTATTAAACGTGACAGACGCGCAACCCTATCTCAAATTGGCACAGATTGAATTTGTGGACTGCGCTGCAAGATTCATGGTGTGAATTGCCTCCTGCATACCTTCAGACANGGGGGGGGGGGGCTACACGATACTAGGAGGTGTACCAGTTTTTTTGGCTCTTCAGTGTACAAACTATATATATTCTTACTAATTATGCAATATAAATAGTACTTTGCTGAACATTTTCGTGGTTTCTGAGCTACATTCTACTGAGTTCTGAATGTTGTCTAGTCAGCGGCAGTGCGCCATTGAAAGTCACTCTACTTCTACCAAGGCGCCGTCTGACGGTGGGTATATTGCGTGTCCGAACGCCTCGAAGCGTGACAGCGCTAAGGGCGACCTCGGTGTGTGAATAGAATGTTTGGTCGCCTTTACGCGCAAGGCACTAAACTGGCGTGCATGCTTCCTCTGGTCAACTCTCTGCTTTATAGTACTTTCAGTGACGTACTTTCAGTGTCGGGAGACACGGAAGTACCCTGAACAAATTCACCCGCCGTCCACCGGGAATTGAACCTGGATCTCCAAGCTGCTGACCGCACGAACACCGACAACATTCTACTCTTGTCAGCTGCAACTACTACTTAACAACCGGTAGGTAGGTCTTAACGTCTCATGGACAGCGAGGGCATTCAAGTTGTTGAGTTGATAGATTTGGGCGGCTCTTAAAAAGGAGATCTTGAGAGCCGATGTGGGTGAAATGAGGTGAGAATGAAGCAGCGCCGGAATGCAAGGGCGGGGGAAATGGGAGATCGCCGAGAAAACCCGCCGACCAGCGGCATCGTCCGGTACGATTCCCACTTGCGAAAATCCGGGAGTGACCCGGCCGGGGATTTAACCCGGTTCGCCTTGGTGGGAGACGAGCAGTCTAACCGCTCAGCCACCGTGGCACCGCGACGGCATTAGAGACGGAGCAAGCTGCTCAGAGAAGCAGGAATGGGGAAGGACTCGGCCATGGCCCGTACTATGGAATCATCCCAGCATTCGCTTTGAGTAACTTCGGGAAGGAATGGACAACCCGAAATCAGGATGACCAGACCAGAGAATCGAAACTACGTTTTCCTAGATGCGAGTTCAGTATTTACTAATGCACAGCCTCGCTCAATAATCAATTCTTTCACAATTCTCATATATATATATATATATATATATATATATATATATATATATATATATAAAGGAGTTCCCGTTTATTTCTGATAGATTCGAAACCGACGAGAACACAATAATTCCGAACCTGGTAGAGTTTTGTAATCCCTTGATCCCGAGATCGTCTGATTTTTTTTTTCGAGCGAAATTTAAGGCTGCGTTCCAACTGACGATTTCGTAATTATTAATTTAGTATCGTTCAGTTGGAACACCGTCAATATTCACTTGTTAACTGCGAAGGCGCTATTTGTAGAGCAAAGATGTAGTCTGAAACTCTGCATTGCATACACACATTTTAGCATGACATTTTCACGAGATTATCATAAATGAATGACTAAATAAATATCCGTACGTAAAAACGTATTTATACAGCATTTTTTTGGTTGCGTTTACATTCACATGTATCATATTTCATAACATATCACTGGAATTAAATTACCGCAAACAAATATTTACTTTTATGCAATTACCTGAATTCATAAAAAAATGCACCCTATCAGAATTTTTATTTTTGCCACATTAGGTTAAAGCAAATATATTATATTTAGTAAGTTTCGTTACATACTGAATACTAAACTACCAAATGCATAATTTTAGTATACTACAATTGATCATGTAACCATTTAGTGCACTAAAACTGCCGAATGGAGCACGGCCTTCTCTGAGAATTCCCGAAGGATAAATTACGTTTACGCCTGATAGATTCATAAACTTCGACACAAGGAGAAAGGGGGAGAAGCAACTAGGAAGTGAAAACATTTTTTCAATTTCTCGGAGTCGCGAGCGAGACGTTTTAGCTCGCGCAGTCCTGGGGCACAGCAGCGGTCCCTCCGGGCCTGTTGGGAGGCGAATAACGCCGATGACATGATGGAAGTCGCACCCCGGGAACAAGTCAGCGGCCTTGCTGGAAATTATTCCGGTCCTGCCGCCTTTATCAGACGGCATTGTAATTGCCTGCTGACGCCCGGCCGGCCGGAAGCAATTTACGACCCGTGGAAACGAACGCCGCTAAGGACTCTCCCGCCCTCTCCGATTCCCAACCCGCCCACTCGTTCTCACTTTTTGTTTTAACCCATTCCGACCCCCCCCCCCTTTTTGTT
>NQII01004014.1:381593-397617 GCA_002778355.1 Clitarchus hookeri
TTTTTGTTTTATTGGAGTTATATTTCTCAGGAGCAGGACGCCAGCGAATTTAACTTCTCCGCGGGGCGGAACATATTTCAAGTGGCAAGAGGGTCCGTCCAGAACCGCTCTTCCAGAAAGGCGCGCCATTTTAAGTTGGTTCGCGGATAAGGGAATGCTTTTAGAAAGCCTTCATTACATTCGTTTTTCCGTACGTGAAAATCAATACTGTCCATGTCCCGATCGAATGAGAAAACTACCAGAAAAAGTGATCAAGTAAAATCTCACTCAAACTGCGAAGAAATAATAAGTCGTCGCTTATTTATTTTAAACTTTCAATAAAACTTTAAAACAGTATTCGTTGTGAAAGATATTTCATGTGATAAACACTACTTAATTTAAAACATACATAAAAAAAATTAAAAAGTGTTTAATTATAACATTTATTGAGTTCAGCGACTTGTAAGCTAGACTCCATTGTTAAATGTATTTTTGTTATTTTTGAGTTCATCGACTGTTGCCCCAGCGATTTTTCATTTTTACCTCAGATCAAGTGGCACGTAATTGCAGGTGCATCGTTGGCTCAGAGTTCACGTGGGCGTGTATGATAAACTGTGGTCCAATTGTAAACGTAACAGAAAAGTACATTAGTTTGAAGTCTAGCTTGTCCGAAATGAATTCGCGGGACTTAACCTTGCAACACTTCACCACACGCCACTGCCTATAGCATCGTTGAAAATCGCCTTTTTTTTTTTGTACAGTCTGCTGTATCTTAAAACAAAGGTACTGCCAGGGCACGAGCGAAAATACGATACGAGCCAGTATTGTACCTTGCTATACACTTTCCACCAATAAAATGACGGGGCCACCGCTTAGAATCCCAAGCGTATAGGCTATTCACGGTAAAGTGAGCACCGTTGAAAGCCCGGTCATTTGAATAATAGTCAATAAATATATATGATTGTAGCCTAAGAAGTAAACTTCCGAGTGCTGTGGACTATATACACTGTGTTTATTAATTACACGGAAATATATATTTAAAAAGGTGGTTAAAGAATTATAAATGGTTGAAAGGAAAAAAAGTAACTAGTGCCTCAAAAGTGCTCACTTTACCGTGAACAGCCTATACACTGCAACACGGGAACACTGAGCTGCAGGAGCGCTCGCCTCCCACCAAGGCGAAGCAGGTTCTGTTCCCGGGCGGGGTCGCTCCCGGATTGTCCCGGGAGTAGTTCCGGACGATGCCGCTGGTCGAAGGGTTATCTCGGGGGATATCCCGTTTCTATCGCCCTTGCTTGTATTCCGGCGCTGTTCCGTGCTCGCCTCGCTTCAACCCCACCGGCTCTCAAGACCTCGATGTCAAGAGCCGCCCAAACATATTCCTTCAACTCCACGAGAACACTGCGCGTAGCGGCGATGGTGACACTTGATGGCCGTGACAGTATCGCCTTTATCGCTCCCGCACTGCTCGACCACAAACTCAGGGTCGAGAGTCAAAGCACTGCTATAGTATAGTCTATCCGCGGTTTCTTCACACTTTTTGAATCAAACCTTTCAAAAATTACCCCATGTATGACGCACTTGGTTGTTCCTAAATGTATAACGTATCACATGCGTTTTATACTCGTGTTAATATTTAAAAAAAAACTTTTTTAAATCAATTAAACTTTTGCTTGTATTTTATCTATAAATTATGTCTTTTATAAAAATATTAATAAAAACCGGGAGAAAATAGGTGTGTTGGTAATGACAAAAAAAATAGTTCTTATGCAAAATATTACTACACTGAGCTCACACGAATGCGGTGCATTGTTCCTTTGGTGTGATTTTATAGACTTATAGAAGGTTTATTCTACTCAGGTTGGGAAGTCCAATGCTTATAGTATGGCAACTAAGGCAAGCGCTAGTGTCGAATGTGGACAAGATTTTCTCTATTTTCTACGTTAAAAAACCAAATAATTGCAACAATCATAAATCAAATATAAAATAATTACGTTACTAACTAAAATCATTCTCTTTTATTATCCACGTAGCTTAAAATTTAAATATAAGTGACCTCTTTGAAACACTACGCACAGAGCGGCGGAAATGTTCCCTATGCTAAACTCTCCCGTAAGAAAACTAGTTTTGTTCCCAACCTGAGTAGAATTAACCTTAACTTACTTATATTTGTTTGCATGCGGCGGAGGAATATCCTGGAAGTAGAACTTACGCAGGGTTTCAGGACAGTCGGAAATAACTTAGAATTAATGGACTGTATAAAACTCCTGTCACACTGTTTTCAATAAGTTTTGTAAAATAAAGTTGGACAGTTATGACGTCATCTAAACGTCATAAACGCCGCCATATTTGCCTGAGAAAGTTGGATGGCTTCAGTTTCCATCAAACATTTGAAAATTGCACCGGTTCTAAAATTTCTTTGATGTTTTGACGGTCTCAGCCAATCAGAATCGTGCGCGACTAAAATGGACGTCAAGAAACTTAAAAATAACAACAATTTCTGGAAACGAAGTACGTTATATGAAGATAATTAATTTATGTAGAATAGCATGAATGCTATTATAGGTTTGCACATAATATTACGAGCTCAGAGGCATTAAATTTCATTGCGCAGGAAACATTTCTGAAAAATAATATTAGAATTTATTAAAGAAACTCAAATAAATTGCAACATTCTTTACATTTCTTCCTGTAATAGACTTCATGGAAAATCAAAAGCAATATCAATCTCACTATGAAAATAATTTTTAAATAATAATTCAAATTAGATTCTTCTAGTAGAAAATTTGAGCGTGACACATTTTCAAACACATAAGTAGATGGAAATAGCGGATTCACCCGGATGGCTGGGGGCTGCGGAGCAGCGGCGCCACGGCGGCCATCTTGGATGACATCACGCCGAAAACTCCTGCTCTGTCATGCCTAGCCAATGTCGGCAATCTCGGATTTCCCTTTTTCCCTTGGAATTTTCCTTTTTCCCCTCCTACTCTATCATTCCACCTCGCCTCTTCACGCTCTCTCTATCCGAGGTTATTTTTTCTCATGCGCTCTCATTCCTTCCTGTCTCTCTCACCCGTTCTATCTCTTGGAGTTTTCTCATAGTCCTTCCGATCTCCGTTAATTTCTCATGCTCACTCATTCCATGCTGTCTCTCTCCCCTGTTCTATCCCTTGGGGTTTTCTCATAGTCCTTCCGGTGTCCTTTATTTTTTCATGCTCCCTCATTCCTCCCCGCACTCTCACTCGTTCTATCCCTAGGGGGTATTTCTCATATTCCTTCCAACCTCCTTTATTATCTCTCCTGGTTTCCACATTCCCTCCCTTCTAATGCTTGATAATGTCTCCCACCCCTCTCTCGCTTTTCGCGTCTTCCGTCACCGCCGAGGTCGTCTGCTGTAGACAGCCATCTTTAATTCCCGCGCCTGCTGCCAGTGTCGACTGCTGTAGGCGGCCATCTTTTATTCCTGCACCCGCCACCAGAGTGTGGGAGGTTCCACTGTTCGCAGCCAGGAGCGCTGGTATCGATGCTGCCATTTTGTATGTATGTTGGTTGGTTCACTCGTCGCCTGTAGAGGCGCACTAGCATCGGGGAGTGGAGTTCAAGTGGGAATTTTTTTAGTTTTTAGTGAACTCAAAAAATACAGGATGNGGATGACATCACGCCGAAAACTCCTGCTCTGTCATGCCTAGCCAATGTCGGCAATCTCGGATTTCCCTTTTTCCCTCGGAATTTCCCTTTTTACCCTCCTACTCTATCATTCCACCTCGCCTCTTCACGCTCTCTCAATCCGAGGTTATTTTTTCTCATGCGCTCTCATTCCTTCCTGTCTCTCTTGCCCGTTCTATCTCTTGGAGTTTTCTCATAGTCCTTCCGATCTCCGTTATTTTCTCATGCTCGCTCATTCCATCCTGTCCCTCTCCCCTGTTCTATCCCTTGGGGTTTTCTCATAGTCCTTCCGGTGTCCTTTATTTTTTCATGCTCGCTCATTCCTCCCCGTACTCTCACTCGTTCTATCCCTGGGGAGTATTTCTCATATTCTTCCAACCTCCTTTATTATCTCCTCTGTCTTCCACATTCCCTCTCTTCTCATGCTTGATAATGTCTCCCACCCCTCTCTCGCTTTTCGCGTCTTCCGTCACCGTCGAGGTCGTCTGCTGTAGACAGCCATCTTTAATTCCCGCGCCTGCTGCCAGTGTCGACTGCTGTAGGCGGCCATATTTTATTCCTGCACCCGCCACCAGAGTGTGGGAGGTTCTACTGTTCGCAGCCAGGAGCGCTGGTATCGATGCTGCCATTATGTATGTATGTTGGTTGGTTCAATCGTCGCCTGTAGAGGCGCACTAGCATCGGGGAGTGGAGTTCAAGTGGGAATTTTTTTAGTTTTTAGTGAACTCAAAAAATACAGGATGCGTGCGGTTTCGATCCAACCACTCTTAAGGTCGTCAGTCAAGCATCTTGACCACACGACCACCTTTGCATGGGGAGTTCAAAGAGATGAAATAAGGTATATACTTGCATCGGCCTACGCACTCGCCAGACAATGAACAAGTAATTGCGAAAAAAAAATCGTCATTGCACGATTAGGAGAAGAAATAAAGTAAATGCCGCATCGGCCAACGCACTTCCCAGATGTCAACGTTAAAAAAAAACAAAAGAGGACGTTTAATGACGAATGTACGCATAGGTAAAAACTGCAGGCACCTATTAACTAATAGCGAGAAAAAAAAAGTTATTCTAACATTCAGAAAATAAACAAATACATAACAATTCTGGCAGGTCATGTGACTAAATAAAAGTTATAAATGTGTTAACTTAAATATAAAAAGTAATAGCGCGAAAAAAAATACAATCATACTGACACTTGCCCGTGCATTCGAGCACGTGCACTGCTAGGCCTCCATCTTGTCTGCATGTGGTACGGAGCTAAGCTGGCACGTGCGAGGGAAACGTTTGTTTATTATTGTTCTGTAACAATGACATGTGGACGGCGGATGCATTCTGAAAAAACTTTTGCATCCTCCTCTTCTGGATTCAAAAAAACCAAATCTTTCATAAACTTTTACAAAATATTCATATATTAAAACTAAGCCGAGTCAATTTCATGTTTAATTGCTTCCCGACAGACCTCCAACATACAATTCAGCAATTAATTTTGAATAGTTTTTGAGGAACCTTTAAATACGTTACTACTTTCTACATGATTCTTGATACCAACGAGTCTATGCTACCGGTTAAATCAATCATACCCCTAAATATTCACGGTTTATTTGATGTATCCGATCCGCCATGATCTCTAAGCACCAGTTCAAAAGCACAGCAAAATCGTACACAGTCAATAATCTTAGATAAAATTTAATGATTTTTTTTTTACTTGCTCGTTATTTTTTTGTATTGACAAACAATAAGCGGTATTAAGCTGATTTGCTATTTTAACCATGTCAATATCGGATGTATATATAGAATATATATGTATATGTAATATATGTAATNAAGCTGATTTGCTATTTTAACCATGTCAATATCGGATGTATATATAGAATATATATGTATATGTAATATATGTAATAAGAATGTATTTTAATATATTCTTTTAGTTGCCTTAAATATTTAACACCTTTCGTACTCCACACGAGGTTTCTCATGGAACAATACACATGGAAAACAAAATCATGCATTTCTTAACGGACACCCGCAAATCCACGATGTTTCATCGTAAATATTCTTATTGAAAAATCGTTTGTAATCACCGACGCACTACACAGCCGGCCGCCACTGCCTCCTGCATTTTTTTCAGTTCGCAAACAACTAAAAAAATTCCCAGCATTCCTGGCGGCTAAAACTTGAACTCCACTCCCCGATGATAGCGCGCCCCTACAGGCGACGAGTGAACCAACCAACACACACACAAAATGACAGGATCGATACCAGCACTGCTGGCTGCGAACGGTGGAACCTCCCACACTCTGGTGGCGGGTGCGGGAATCAAAAATGGCCGCCTACAGCAGCCTACGCGCGGAGCAGGCGTAGGAATTAAAGATGGCATCCTACAGCAGACTACGTCGATGGTGATGGAGGGGTGGGAGACATGAGCGAGAATGATAAAATAGAGGAGACCATAAGGAATACGAGAACACCCCAAGGGATACAACGAGCGAGAGAGACAGGAAGGAATGAGCGGGCATGAGAAAATAAATGCGACAGGAAAGACTATGAGAAAACCCCAAGNGAGCGAGAGAGACAGGAAGGAATGAGCGGGCATGAGAAAATAAATGCGACAGGAAAGACTATGAGAAAACCCCAAGGTGTAGAACACGCGAGAGAGAGAGAGAGAGAGAGAAAGGAATGAGAGAGTAAGAGAAAATAAGGGAGACCGAAAGAACTATGAGAAAATCCCAAAGGATAGAATGGGCAAGAGAGACAGGAATGAATGAGAGAGCATGGGAAAAAATAAACTCGGAATGCGAGAGCGTAAAGAGGCGAGGTGGAATTATAGAGCAGAAGAAAAAACAAGGAAATCAGAGGGAAAAAGGGAAGTCCAACATTGCCGACAGATACGAGGAATGACAGAGCAGGAGGTTTCGGGATGATGTCATCCAATATGGCCGCCGCGGTTCCGCAGCCCTTAGTCATCCAGGTGAATCGGCCATTTCCATCTACTTACATTCAAGATTATTTGATAAAATTTGTTGGAAGGAAAAATTTGATGGACGTATTTTGTCTTCAAATTTTGTTGTCAAATATAGCTGAAGGCGAAAATGTAACAGTGTGACTGGGGTTTAAGGTGTTCGGACCAACATTGACTATATAAGGACCCACACTGGAATAACAATCACCGCAAGGGACCCCTGAATCTTATTTATACTGCTGGAATTCCTTGTTTGCTGTAACTTTCGTATCATCTCTTAAAATTAGCAGTTGAGTTCAGTTTAAATATTTACTTTTAGTACTTCAATATTGAAAATATATTAAGGTAAGGATTCGGGTTGAGGCGAGTATCAGAAGACAGTGCAGGTCAAAAAAACTATAGTGTCTCTCCTAACAAACAGAAATGTAATACATCTGAAATTACAGCTTCGCTATCAAGGCCTGATTCTCTTTCTAATGTGCATAAACAAAAATCTAGGCGGCATGGTAAAAAAAAAGCTTCTTTAAAGATGGACCCCCCTCCCCCACCCGCCACCGAAAAAATATGTTTTCTACGCACTTGATAAGAGGTAAAAGGCCGGCATGATTTCTTTATTTTCTTTTGCGAAAAAAAAAGTTTTTACCGGGAGTAATAATTTGCTTGCGCGTCCTTTTACGACATGGACAACAGCAGCACCTCCTTTTTAGCACCTACTGAGGGCTCCCAAGTCTTCAACGAGAGCGATATAAACTGCAGTTCTCGGGTTATGCAACGCGCGTGTTTTATGACAAGGGCTCGCACACTGCTACCGGCCGGGCTAAGTTTCCAACTTTAATTTCCTGCACCGCCATCAAGTTCCACCGCGCCGTCTGCTAAAACAAAGACTAAAGACCGTGGAACCCGTGTCACCACGTCGGTGCGGTGGAAACATTCACGACGCTCAGCAGCACTCCGCACTCTACTCGTGTCACACGCACCCGGTGCACATACCTAGTTGGAGTAGAAACGGCGGGAGAAACATGCGTGGTTCAAGTGTTGGAGTTACGGCTATTCCCTCATTTAAATTTACCCAAATATTGACGAATTCGTAGACACTAAACCACGATTTTTTTTTAGTTCAGTAGAGTTTTGTTTTATAATTTCAAAAAAGTTATCTGAAGATAAAGTAATTCAAACAGAAAAATGTTGCTACAGTTGATTACCTCAGTGCATGAATATAACCAGTGGCAAGTTTCAAAAGATTATATTACGTTTGCACATTTTTAAAACGTACTTCCCACAAAAATAGATAAATTATATTACATTATAAAAATACATCTTCGAGCCTCCTTTATTTCGTTTTTGTAACTGATTCGGTTAAAAATATACGGTACAAAAAAAGCACAATTCTGAACAGGATTTAACTACGTAAATGAAAAAAAAATTAACGTTATTATACATTCAGGCCTTGTTCCAGGCGTTGCAACCTAGATTTTGGTATCACAAATACAGATAGATCCCTTTTTAGAAGTTTGAGCATTGGAACCAAAGAAAATAATTTCTGTTGGGCCACGGCACAAGAAGCAACCAATGATATCATGTATATGCGCCTGCAGCAGGCAACAGCATTAGCGTTCCCGCCCACCTAGCGCCTGAACTGCGCTGCAGGGTGTTTGAAAAACACGTTCCCCCACGAAACCATCAAACGAGCGTCAAATGTGCTGATACACGAAAATAACACATGCGCCGGGCGAGAGCTGTTGGGTACATTCAAGATGTCACGCACATTAGAAACACCATTTCGGAGCACTCCAGTGTAGCTAAGACCGGCATTTTCAAAGCGCTGTATCTCAAAATACAAGTGTCCTAGGGTCACAGCTTAAAGTTCCGCAGGTACACGCTGGTCGACGAGAACACTGCGCTCAGTGGCGACGTCGCACTTGATACACGTATTGTAAAGTTCAAATGACAAAATAATCTTCGCACGGCTCTGAGGGAGGGAAACTAGGGGAGGCAGTGTAGGAGAAGGCTTTCCCGAACGCATGCCGCTGGAGAGAGGGAAACCACGTGACACTTCTGGCGCTGTACACACCAAACTGATAACATCGCTCGTTACTGCCGCGTTGTTAAATACCGCGCTGCGCGACCTAAGTTTATTCGACAGGTAATATTCACGCGAGGAGCAGCTCTCGCCGCACCCGCTCTCGGCGGCTGTCACTACTGAACTAAACAACCTCACCCCTTTCTTGCGGCAGAAATGGACTCTCCCCACTCACCCGAGGTTTTTTGGTTTTCTTGCGCATTATCTTTTAATTTGCATTGCTCTATTGCAAACTCTAGTGACACACTCCTTCAAAGTGGCCTCACTGACCAGCAACATGGTGGGATGTCGTTAACCTATCAGCACCTGGACACTAACTTGCCATTTCGCNAACAGATACAGTTAGGCGGGATCCTTAACCAGGGAAAGACGCTATCTATGTTGGTACTGACTTCTGACTTCGTGCAACGCCGACCATGGTTTTACCTATTCTGCAACAGGTCATATGTGTACGAGTATACTCAATATGCAAATGGGTTATAGGCTGTTCACGGTTAACTGAGCACTTCTGAAATCAACCTTTGAAANTTTACAAATCAGTTGGCAGTGCGCTCTGGGCGACCGAGAATCACACTACCTCCCACTTGTCCTTTACCTTAAAGTTCCGCAGGTACACGCTGCTCGACGAGAACACTGCGCTCAGTGGCGACGTCGCACTTGATACACGTATAGTAAAGTTCAAATGACAAAATAATCTTCGCACGGCTCTGAGGGAGGGAAAGTAGGGGAGGCAGTGTAGGAGAAGGCTTTCCCGAACGCATGCCGCTGGAGAGAGGGAAACCACGTGACACTTCTGGCGCTGTACACACCAAACTGATAACATCGCTCGCTACTACCGCGTTGTTAAATACCGCGCTGCGCGACCTAAGTTTATTCGACAGGTAATATTCACGCGAGGAGCAGCTCTCGCCGCACCCGCTCTCGGCGGCTGTCACTACTGAACTAAACAACCTCACCCCTTTCTTGCGGCAGAAATGGACTCTCCCCACTCACCCGAGGTTNGGTCTTCTGCGCATTATTTTATCATTTGGATTTCACTTTTTTTTTCTAACGGTGTAGTCCTTATAGCTTCCGCGCTTTTTGGCATCAGACGCGGAAAGCAGATACAGGTAGGCGGGATCCTTAACCAGGGAAAGACGCTATCTATGTTGGTACTGACTTCTGACCTCGTGCAACGCCGACCATGGTTTTACCTATCCTGCAACACGTCATACGTGGACGAGTATACTCAATATGCAAATGGGTTATAGGCTGTTCACGGTTAACTGAGCACTTCTGAAATCAACCTTTGAAAACTGTCACTGCCCTTACCTGCATATATTTCAACGGGCACACTGACCGGCAAGCACTGAGTAAAGTTGGTAACGAATGGAAGAAAGAAGTTCCACGTCTTAACGTTGAATTAAAATTGTTACGTAAATATTTGTAAATATTTAAATAACGTATTTTTCCTTCTGTTTTTTTTTAAATGTAGACAAGTGTAATAATTAGCAAATTTTTAAAATATCTACTTTTCTAATAATTTTACAGCTTCACTTGGACCGTCGCATGAATTAAGTGAGCAGGCCCATGGCAACGTTAATTTTACATACGATGGAAGAATACGTAACGTGCACGCAAGTAGATACTGAACAGGGCTTTCGAAAGTGCTCAGTTTAAAGTGAACCGCCTATAATACCCAACGCGTATTCTTCCGCCACAGCCAAGAATTGACACCGGACCCGTTCAGCTGGCAAAGCGCTGCTGCAGCGGTCATTCAGCCTCCACCGCTGCAAGGCAGCGCTTGTACAAACACGTTAAATGCTATTGGAAGTGATGCATCCTCACAGCAGAATAAATAACGCACGTGAAGTATGGTCAGTTTCCTATACTGTTACGCTCTTGCGATTATTTTTATAATTTTTCGACGTGGCATTCGCTTCCGGATACATTAGTAAATATTCACTTTCAATATAGTAAAACCACGCAGAAGAATATATATAAAAGCCTCACTTATAAGATACTACTATCGCTGGCAGCTGTTTATTCAGCGGAACTTGCAGCGCTAACTGGGCCCGCAGAACGCACTAACTGCCACGTAGCTATTTAGTAGACTAGTGTCCATCGGGTCATTAGAGGACGTTGTGAATTTAGGTATTAGACATCAAAATATCTGTTTTTTTTTTTTTCACTTTAACTCTACCGTGTACGAGCCACAAACAAAGCAAAAATTAAATTACTCGTCCAAGAATTTACGCATTACATTTTAAAAAAGATGTTAAGATTTAAGACTTACTATACCTCACTGTCAAAATTAGGGTACTACACGTATGTCAGTCATTGTTTGCGTTTACATATACAGTTACGGGAAGAGACTTTTTTTTTTCAAATGCAGATTTCAAAAGTGCTTGATTAACGTAAACCAACATTAACTAGCCTCTCTAGTTCACACTGTAAGCAGTTGTATCGATACTAGTTAAAAAAAAAAAAAATATATATATATATATATATTGATATAAATCTTTTTTCAAGACAGAAATGAAAGTCAATATTGTGTTGCCAATTATAAATGTAGTTGCTAAGAGGTGTTAAAAGTCAGCAAAATCGCAGCAAGTAGCTCTACGTTCGCGATATTTATTCTCCTGTAAAACAACATTTTTGAACTATAACGACAATGCTGTATTTTTTTATGAACAGTTCGCTGTTTTGAAACCCTACAGTCGCAGCATAAAATCCTGAGGAAACAGCACCCACGCAAAGTTTTGTTCGTGCTATTTTCCTTCGCCGTCGCAATGCTTCCTTACGTACGGACGTGACATCGAGACGGTAAGAAATTTTTTTACTAGGGAGTCCTCGAACATTATTAACACACTGCTCTGAATTTCAACTTCGGCATCGTAATCCGACGCGGATACGAAACTCGAGGGATTCCACGCCACAATTACCCGCTGTGTGCGCGCCATCGCCACAAACCGCGAGGGGAAAAAAACACGTCGGGGTGCGGGAGAGAAATAAAGCCAATTTACCAACTACTTCTGCAAGTTAATTTAAGTTGGTAACAATGAGAGGGGGGGGGGGGACACGGGTGAAACAAAGACAAGAATCTAATTTGCAGGCTCGCGAAAGTTCTGGAAAGTGCTACAAGTAAACAATTAACGTCTGGCGAGGCGAGCATTCGACCGCGACGAAGCCGACCCCGAAAAACAAATTACAAGCTCGTCTGCGCCATTTTATACCTAGCCACGCCTGTTTACTTAGCCGCCGACTCAGAATAATTCTTCCTGCTTTAAGGCTGTTGCCTGGTTTGAAAGCAGTGAGAATTTGGTACAGGAAAATACATGTTGATGAAATTAGTTTTTTTTTTTTTTGTGTTCCTGTTAATAATACGTATACCACCAGGGACTTTTTGATCAAAAAAATACGTACTTCTTTGCTATCGAAGACTTTTGTAACATTAATATATAGCCTGTTCTCTGGAAAGATCAGAAAACTTAATAATTAAAAAAAATATGACTGAAAAACAGATTGTTCTATTTGCGTCGGTACAGAGTTTGATGGTATCATTTCTCGCACTCAGGTTTTTGTTTCAAGTATATATCTTCAAAATTGGATTCAATAAACCGAATTTCATTAAAATGTATTTCCCTATACCAAATTCTGACTGCTTTCAAATCAGGCAACAGTCTTAAGGGGAATATTCATACGCCATACTAGATTGTTGGTTTTTATACCATATTTATTTTTAAAAAAATCTGAAAGGACTCCTATACTCAACTAGATATTGACCTCACACAGCAGTACACGCGTAACGACTGAAACAGGAACTCATATTTATGCCACAATGATAATTACGTCGAAATTTGGCAAAATCAATACTGCGAGTAACGTATATTGCCAGCGAGATGTAGTTGTAATTTCAAAATGCCAGTAATTCAAGACGACGCGGCGTGTAAGGCCGAGTCTTGTAAATGCACGGTCCTCACAACGTGAACACTGGAACGGGAAGTAGCAGTGGCCGACTCAGCGACAACTGGCGGGAAACTCATCAGCACAACAACGGCACGCATACGCGGTTCACCGGATAAATAAAAGAATAATTTCAAAACACGTTACCTAACCTTCCTCTTTTTTTTTCGCAGAAATATTTTTTTCTTGTTTGTCACAGGAAACACGCAACCGTAGAATTTTTTTATTTTTTTTTGCCGATGTCAAAGTGAAAACTGGATGACACGGACGCAGTCGCAAATTTCACGGTCGGAATATAAAGCGGGGAATTATTTTTTTTTTAACGAACGAGTGGTGGAAAAACATACTTCTGCTTGTGGACGCCGCATACATTTTTTATATCGGTGACGCATTTTACGGGGATGNAGGTGCCTTCCTTTCTGGCGACGGCACCAGGATGCCACGCGCTCCCGTGTAATATTATTTTCCGCCATGCTCGTCACGGCTATTTGAAAACCATCAATGTCCGGTGAAAAGGATCACAGCTCGGAATCGTTTGATATTCAAACGACGTGATCACGAAAGTATCTCAGAGCCCAGCCAGCGTGTGCGAAGTTCAGAAGCTCGGTTCCAGGTACGTTCGAAAGACAGCCGCGGCGGCCTGAGGAAGTTAACGAATACTGTCGTAACTCCCATTACAGAATACGTGTTTCACGTCACATCATTATCAAGCAAAAATCAAACGAAAGTAAAAATATGGCTTTATAGGTTTATCTAGTTGCATGAACGTTTATGTTTAACAGTAATTATAACCACGCGCTTAAAATAAGACAGTCATTTTTAACAGAATTATACAACATTTTGTAATCAATCCAACAAATAAATATCTAAATTATATTCATAAACTTTAAACATTACTTGGACTTACCCCTTTAATCACAAAGAAAAATAACCTTTTAATTTCTACACTTTCAAATCTGTGGTGGACAAGATATTGGATATTCTATGTAAAATAGTTCAGTAAAGAATTTAAAATTTATAAAATAAACATTATACAACTTGAAATGTATAAATAAATGTAATATGCAGTATTTCATAAATTTTAAACAGTAAAAATGGCACGCACCGGAGACCTTAATAGCCAATACTTTTTTCTCATAGATTTTTATGATATTCCATGGTTTTGTGACAAGATATTGACGATAACTTGATTACATCAAATCAATAAAAAGTAACTTTCGTCTCTTTTAGCGCAAAATACAATAACATTTTTAGTTAAATATATTTGCATATTATATTACAATTTTATTTTGTATTGAAATTATTTTTGGTTACGTTTTGAGATTTGTATGAATATATAATTTAAAATTTTGAAAAGTAATTATTTTCGATTACCATACTTTTCCAAGGTAAAAAGAAAGTTAAATGTAGAAAATAATTTTAGAATCTTCTAACACTCTTATTACACAAATGTATTTATTCACTTTCAGCCAACCGGGGGACGAAACAGCTTGCGTATTAACCCAACGTCACCATGCCCCAGAAGAGGGAACACTAAGTATCCCCTGGCATCTGAATGTGGAACACCGTCTATATCGCTATCAACAATACGGCTATTCCTGTTAGAATCGTTCCTATTATACTGTTAAAATTTCCCTTATTTCTACGGACATTTTAAAGAAATTTTTGTTAATATACGAAAACGTAACTGAGCTCTCCGTACCTATGCGTAACCTTTCCGCATTCCCTTATACACAGAGGTGACAAAAGTCATGGGATAGCAATATGCAAATATACAGATTGCAGTAGTATCGCGTACAACATGTATAAATGGGCAGTGCATTGGTTGGGCTTTCATTTGTAGTCAAGTGATTCATGTGAAAAGGTTTCTGGCGTGATTATGGCCGCACGGCGGGAATTAACAGACTTTGAACGCGGAATGGTAGTTGGAGATAGACGCATGGGACATTACATTTCGGAAATGGTTAGGGAATCCAACATTCCGAGATCCACAGTGTCAAGAGTGTGCCGAGAATACCTAATTTCAGGCATAACCTCCCACCATGGACAACGCAGTGGCCTACCGCCTACACTAAATGATCGAGACCAACGCTGTGTGCGCAGAATAGTCAGTGTTAACAGACAAGCAACACTGCGTGAAATAACAGCAGGAATCAACGTGGGACGTACGACGGACGTCTCCGTTAGGACAGTGCGGCGAACTTTGGCTGTACTGGGCTATGCCAGCAGAAGACCGACTCGACTGCCTTTACTAACAGCACGACATCGCCTGCAGCGCCTCTCCTGGGCTCGTGATCATATCGGTTGGACCCCAAACGACTGGAAAACCGTGGCTTGGTCATATGAGTCCCGATTTCAGTTGGTAAGAGCTGATGGTAGGGTTCGAGTGTGGCGCAGACCCCACGAATCCATGGACCCAAGTTGTCAACAAGGAACTGTGCAAGCTGGTGGTGGCTCCATAATGGTGTGGGCTGTTTTTACATGGAATGGACTGGGTCCTCTGGTCCAACTGAACCGATCATTGACTGGAAAGGGTTATGTTCAGCTACTTGGAGACCACTTGCAGCCATTCATGGACTTCATGTACCCAAACAACGTAGGAATTTTTATGTATGATAATGCGCCATGTAATCGGGCCACAACTGTTCGCGATTGGTTTGAAGAACATTGTGGACAATTCCAGCGAATGATTTGGCCACCAAGATCGCCCGACATGAATCCCATCGAACATTTATGGGACATAATCGAGAAGTCAGTTCGTGCACAAACTCCTTCACCGGCAACACTTTCGCAATTATGGACGTCTATAGAGGCAGCATGGCTCAATATTTCTGCCGGGGACTTCTAACGACTTGTTGAGTCCATGCCACGTCGAGTTGCTGCACTTCGCCGGGCAAAAGAAGGTCCGACACGATATTAGGAGGTATCCCATGACTTTTGTCGCCTCAGTGTATGTTCGGGTTTCGTATTCCCTTATATGTTCGGGTTACGTATTCCCTTATATGTTCGGGTTTCGTATTATCTTATATGTTCGTGTTTCGTATTCCCTTATTTGTCCGGGTTTCNCGTATTCCCTTATATGTTCGGGTTTCGTATTATCTTATATGTTCGTGTTTCGTATTCCCTTATTTGTCCGGGTTTCGAAAACGGACTAAGTGCCGAGCAAGTGGCGTGTTATTCACCACTGTAACGAGAAAACTGTTGACCAAGCGTCAGTTATGGTATTCACGCCATTAAAATCTATTCCGCCGAACATCGAAAAGTAGCACAAGCCGCATGTAAATTACATTAACACTTAAAAAATTCTTACGTAACTGTAAACTGATAGTCACGTAAGTTAATTTTATTACAAAAATAAGGTTTTTGCCTATCATAATTATAGAAGCGTCGTAGGG
>NQII01004014.1:397702-436068 GCA_002778355.1 Clitarchus hookeri
GGGGGGGGGGGGACGAGACCGGCAACGGTCACCACAGAGTGCAACATTTTTGAAAGTCGTGTTTAAAGCCCGCTCCAGGACAAGACACTGCGTATAGAATTGTTTTAAAATTACTTTTTTTTTTGTATACAGTGAAACACTTGCATGAAGAGAAATGAACAGTTTCTTAAGTTTTGTAATCTCTCTTCATAAATCGGAAATGCAAAAGAACTAACCAGCAAATTTACGGAGAGGTTTTGGAATACAAGGAACGTAGGGTAAGGTCAGATTGCTCAAATAATTCCGTGATAGTTGCAATGCGAACGGCTAAGACGATCCTAGGAGACAGGTTAGTTTGAGTTTCCAGCAGTGGATAGCACAAGTTTTCATATACTATTTGCTTTTAGTGCGGTTCAGACTTTAGAGCAAAGAAAAAAGTTATACTATGCCAATTTCTACAAACGATTAGTACGTGTAACTGTGTACGTTAAAATGTTGTAGACATTTTGAGGTCGTACTAGAACTTAAATAACGTAAACTGCATAATTAACGTAATACAGCCAGTTAAATATAAGTATCTGATAAATAACATAAGAATTCTGTATGTACATATCTTTATTATTATTTTTATACGACCTTAGCAACAAGAAGTAATTTCTTAGCTTGTGTGTGTGTGTGTGTGTGTGTGTGTTCAGTACAAGTTTATTTCAATAATAAAATAAAAATATATTTATTTGCTATGTACTTTTACACATTAACTTGGACACGAAAATGTTTCAAGTAAAAAGTTTTATGCCTCTTATCAAGCGCAGTACTTTCCGGGCGTAGTTACGAAACGCAGCAGAAGCAACGATTTGACGACCTCAGTCACGAAATTCGTGTGCACGAAGGTTACACAATGACGGTTTTCCTTTGGTGCTTTAGTTCCACGTGATAAAATTTTCAACACTAGTTTCCAGTAACTGGAATCCTGTTTGGCGCATATTGAACACGATCTCGCAATTCCGTATGGATGGCCGTGGGTTGGATCCAGGTGCCGGATAAGGTAAACGCAAGGTATCGTGAAGCAGCGTCCAGTACCCGCCAACATTGTCGAGTTCACTCGGCGTCCAGCAAAATGGACGAGGGAATCTCCTCCCGAGGTCGAAGCCCATCGGGGCGTGAACGTGTCTAGACTGTCAAACCTAGAGAGCAGATATGTGGCATTTTTACGTGTGAGCAGATTACGCTCTCCTGTTGGCTGTTCACGGTAAAGTAGACATATTTTAAACAAGCCTTAGCAACAAAAAAAAAATGAATGCCTGTAACTAAATATATGCTACAGTACACACTCGCATCCCGTCTCCTAGTTAAGTTGCCAACTAATTGCTAAAAAAAATAGTTCTTAACATTATGCGTTGTTGTGAGTGTAATGTTAAAATTTCTGGCCTCTGAAGTTATTGTGTCTTGTTTAATACACATTACAGTTCGAATTTACATATTAGTAGCACAAGTTCCTTATAATTCCACGGTTCTATTGGATGGCGCATGAGTTGAAAGGGTTGTATCCATTCCATCTTCGATTTTTCTCAAAAAATCTTCGTAATTAAAATTTATGACAAGGCGTAAAAAATCAAAGTTAGACATGACATACAGGACTACTTAAAGAATTTTTTGTAAATGTGTTCGGTTTCAATTCAATTATACTTGTATTTTCTCGTGTGGGATTGGCATTATTGAATAATTAGGTAATATTTGATTACGGTCCAGTTGTGAAACTAATGATGCAAGAAAATAATTTCGATTTCGAAATAATTGTTAAGATGTTCCCTATGCCTGGACAAACTTGATTTTTAAATAATGACACCGAAAGTTTTATGGAGAGAAATATGTAAATCCAAGAAGGCAAGGATACTTCCCCCTTAAGCAATCGGGTTTATGACAATGTCAATTTTACGTATGAAGAAGGATACAAATGAGAAATAAAAGTATACACTAAGCAGGGCTTTTAAAAGTGTTCAGAAAACCGTGAATTGCTTACAGAAGCCATTCTCTAAGAGTCCAACCACCTGAAGCTGTTTCGAGTGAGCTAGGAAACCTTCCATCGAAAATTGCACACGACCAATTACGTAAACGGCCATGAAAACGGCCAGTAGTCAGCCAAATCTTTTATAGAACAATCCATACAAGCGACCATGCAAGCTTGCATGGAATCTTCCACGGAAATGGAGTGAAGTGGACGTCTCGTGAGCCGATGTGGGTGAATTTTTTTTTATCATGGAGCGGCGTCGGAATGAAAGGGTGGGAGGAAACAGGATATCCCCGAGAAAACCCGCCGACCAGCGGCATCGTTCCTTCCAAGGAAACTGCCATCGTGGCACATGGGCTTAAGTCTGGAGGGAGATGGACATGCGCGACCCCCTCCCCCTCCACCCACAGCCACACTTATAGTTCATTTACGGTTAATTCCGACATTTCTGAAGCCCTGCTGAAGTTCTACTTACAGGATATTTCTCCGCCCCATGCAAACAAAACTTAAACAAGTATAGAAAAATACACCGAAGTACAATCCACTGCATTCGTGCGTACTCAGTGTAATAATATTGTCCATAAGAACTATTTATTACTGGGTATTGCCAACACACCTATTTAATACTTAATTTAATGCATATTAATTAAAATTAAATATTCCAAATTATACATAAAATGTAAGTAAAAGTTCGATTCATTAAAAAATAAGTTACTCTGATGTTAAAACAAGTATAAAACGCTTGTGACACATGACATATTTCGAGAACAACCAAGCATGTCATGCATGAATCAGTAGCTTTTAGTTATATGGTTTACCTCAAGATGTAAAACACTTTCCCTCTCCCACCCCCATCAACCAGCCAACAGTTCGCTTATGGAATAAAGTGATGGTGTCTAACAGTATCATAAAACACCATAGATACATTTTACAGCCAACTAATACTTATATCTCTACACGATTCAACACTAACACTATGTACACACGAACATCTCAGCGTCGAAATGACACCACAAAATGTTAAAAATATACTAGCATTTCTAACAGGAAAAGAGCACGAAAAATATAAACGAAGTTGATTACTAACAAAGATTCGTTGTTATTGGTTTCAAGTTGCAGAAAATACCTTTGAATTTACACACGCAATGAACACATAAAAAAGTACCTAGGTCGTTTTTATCATCCCGCCTCGTATTAGCGACCTACGCATGTACGAGTAATTCAGCGTGGTGATAAAGAGTAGCGAGATAATCGTTTTGGGGGGGGGGGAATCTTGTTCCCTCTGCTAACTGTCGTGAAAAGGGGAAACTGTCTCCCAACGTTGCGAAATCAGTTGACATCTTAATTTAAAATCACTATGGGAAGGGAACGTTGAGCGTCCACGGGCGGTATGTCATTATAATAACGAAATCAGCTCTGAGGGTCTAGTTTATTGCAAAAGAAAAAAAAAAACACCTAAACACAGTTACGATTACTTCACTTCAGATACTTTTCGTTACTTTCGAAGGATATGTAACTGGACATTAATTTTAAAGTAATGTAATTGAATTTCGTTACTTACACCCTAAACTCGAATAAGTGAGAATTGAGCTAAATCAGTGAAAACAGTAAAAATTGAGCAACTGATACTCAGTGCCACATAACTAATTAATATAGGGGCTGAGTTGCACTAATTTATTTGTGATTCCCATTGAATGTCAAGAATTCAACTGCTATAAATCACTTGTTCCCAGTTAATTTGCTTGATTCGCCGGCCAGCAGTAGCTTATCAACTGACTTTCAGTAAATGTTATTTCACTGATTGAAATAACTGATTCAGACTTAGAATGCAGTAGGCGACTTTTTATATGTTTAGGCCTGCTTTAGTTCAGAACACTGTTGATTAGAAAAGAAGTGGTAAAAAGTACAATATTTTTAAAATAGGCTGTAAATAACATTATTATATTAATAAAACTACAAGGTATATCGTCAAGAACATAGAAACCTTCCAACTATAAAACCACTGAATTGACATAAACCCAATAATTTTCGGATTCCTACCTACTATTTCGTAGTCAGTGACGTAGTAAGGCACGTGTGCTTTCCACTATGGGAATTACTTTTCAGTACTTTGATGTTTTAGTTGTAACAATTTGTTATAACTTATTTCATATTATTATAAATCCAACACACCAATAAACAAAACTCTTACAGACCATATATACTAAATGTTAAAATATTGTACTGAACGAACAGTGTGTTTAACAGTAAAGCCAATGAGTAGTAATAGTGTCGGTAATATACGAAAAGTAATGAATGTGTAAAGTATTATACAAAAATGTTACTCCTAGTTTTAGTAATACACTTAATAAAGTATAAATATAATATAAGACGACTTTCTTCTAAGTGGATAAATCGGTTGAAGTATTTCCACTAAGCAAAAAAGGAAAATATTTAAAACCAGACAAAACTTAAATGGCATCATTAACATAGGCTCTTAAAATACGATTCCTATATAACAGTTCACAAAGTCACAAAAAAAAACCTATATTCCAAAACAGAAATTAATTTTCAATAATTATTTATTATTTTTATTCGCACTCCATCCCGTCTGGAGCGCGACGAGAAGACGTCACTCGGCACGTGCCTTATCGAAGTGACTTTGGTGTTGCTAGAAAGGCGGCGATATTTCGATACTAAGATGTTCTGGAAAAGTTCAAAGAATCCCTGCGAAACTATGTAAAGCAGATCGTCCATTCAAAATCAGCTTTATAATGTCAAGTGCTGCCAAGTCTCCGGTGTTTTTGCAAGTTGTGCTTGACTGATTAAAGGAGTTGATTGATCATGATGCCCGATCAAGGGTCCCACCGGCCTGCATCGTCATTGGATAAGAAGGGGAATTCTGGGACAGGGGCGCAGGGCGCGGAACGAGTGACGAACAGCGGCCATCTTGAATGACGTCAAGCTCTTGCCCACCACCCCGACGGCGGCCATTTTCCCAGCCAGTCAACCTCCTCCTCTAGACGAGCACCTTAAGACTGAGAGTGACGCCATGCTAGATGCTTTAAGTACGAAGCTGGAATCGAACCTCGCCTCTGCCCGTACGATGTCCGCTACGATGAATACTCTTATTCATACATTGACTGATGATGTTCGGATAGTCCTGGGAGGCAAGCTCACGGCCGTGGAGGAAAAGCTCGATGAATTGGGCGAGCGAGTTGACAACAAGAGTTCTTACTGCTCTGGCAGTTACGCTGAAGGATCACCTTAATGTTCCCTCTGCGTGTTAGATGTATGTGTCTAAAAAGCTGTTATCTTCTGAGACTATTGGTATTTTTTTACCGAGGGATTGATGGGGACTGCGGAATAGCAGTCTAAACTGTTGTTCGTCTGGGACCATGCTGTCGAGGTCGCAGTCACTACCCTCCTAGATCGTTTCGTTCGAGGTCAGCTGTCCTCCACTGGTAATCAATATGTAAATTCCGAGACTTTTTTTTGTGTGGTTGTTACAGAGTGACAGCCACGTTCCGGCCCTAGTGTGTTAATACAGCGTTCCATACCAGGCTGGCTTGGACGTTCTATGAATAGTATGTTTCAAGGTTAACAGCTTTAAAGCTAAAGGTGTACATTTATTATAAACGTGCAGGACTGCAGCCTCGGTACTGGGTAGACTGACAATTTTTTTTCGCGCTATTAATTTATTTGGTCTCGGTTTGTCCCTTTCATTTTATTATTACGACTGCGGTCTCGGTACTGGATAGACTGTCGGTGTTTTATTACACACACAACAAGTGTGTGTATATTTTCTGAATGATGATGTGAGCATTTGTTATGTTTCTTAATCAGTGTTGATTTTTTTCACGATTACAAGTTTATTGTCCGTCGTGTGCGTAGGCAAGTGCGTGTATGTTTATTATTTCTTCATCTTAAACATCCCATGCAATGGCGGTCGTGTGGTTAAGGCGTCGGACTGACGACTTAAAGGGTGTCGGAACGAACCCGCACACTTCCTGCATTTGTGGAATTCCCAAACTACTAAAAAAATTCCCGGCGGCCCTGGCGGTCGTTGTTTGAACTATACTCCCCGATGCTAGCATGTTCCTGCAGGCAACGAGTGAAAAAACAAAATGTTGGTATCGATACCAGCACTCCTAGCTGTGAACAGTAGAACTTTACACTCCCTGGTGGCGGGATGCTAGAGCATGAAGTAGGGACCAAAATGACCGCTGTTGGCCAGGAATGATTGAACAGGAAGGTAAATTTAAAATGGCTGCTGCCGACTTGAAATTACATCCTCCAAGCTAGCCTCCGTTCATCACTTGTCCCGCGCCTGGTGCCTCTGTCCTAAATACCCCTTTTCCTACGAATGTCGTTTTTCTCCTTTTTTTTTTTAGCCGAGAAGCGCGGGAGCTATAAGGGTTACAATGGCGCGCGCTACAAGAGCGCCATCGCCGCTACGCGCAGGGCTCTGAACTGGCGGGCAGTGTTCTCGTATTGCTGTGTGACTTTCTGCAGTGACCCTATCATTATATTGATGAAAAGTTCAAAGTTCAATACAGTTTGCTATCGTAGTTTGGCTCGTGTGCGGCCTGTATGTTTTAAGATACAGCAGTCTGAAAAAGCCGATTTTAACTATATCGGAGAGCTCCAACATCCTGTTTACAGCATGCGAGGTACCTTTAAAGTACCATTCCCCCTCGCCTGAGTAATGACGTATTTTCGTAGATAAACACATTAGAGGCACGTTTAATAGTTTCGTCAAGAAGCCAGGATTTCAAATACTCTGCAACGCAGTTCAAGCGCCAGGCAGACGGAACCCTTAAAATAAAGCAGGCAGAAGACTACAATATTTAATTTTTCACAGTTGGAAATCATGATATATTACCCTTACTTATATTAATTTTTGGAAAACTTTTTATGGGAATTTTTTTTTACAATTACACACACATAAAAAAATCTTATATTCGATTTCTCCAAACTGTATTGTTAAAAATACACAGGCTGAGGTAAAATACTTTAACGTGTAGGCCTATTTATGTCCAATGAGATATTTATATTTTTACTGTTAACACTCAATTCTCTAGTCATACACCAGCATTTTACGATTTTAAGTGTAACTGTTTTGGTTACCAGACCATTACCGTAGTTTGACAGACACAGGCACCTAAAACACAGGAAGCATGAAAATGAAACAAACTTTAGGGTATTAACTTTCGAAAGAAACTAGGAACGTCATTTGTTGGAATTTTTTGCAATTAGTGGTTGGACGGTGCCAGTGTTGCTACGTTTATCTGCTAACGGCTTTCGGGCTGGCGAATTCAGCATGGTCCATAAAGCGTGTAACGTTAACAAGCAACCACTATCGGCCCGGAACCAATTTCAAACTTTGCGCAATTTTGTCATTTCACGATGAAAAAAAAATATAAAAAACTTCCCTACCTCTCTCCGGGATCAAGCGTACAAAAGGGAATACACATAACGGTGAAAAGTGTTTACCAACGGAACGATCCAACAGAAAGGCAAACACGCGACTCGAAAAACAAGCAAAAACGGGAGCATACACCATGTGATACTCGGAAACAGTTCAATAGCTCTCCGGTCATATTCCATTCATGAATACCCGGCGAGGAGTGGCACAGTCAACAAGAAAAAAAAAAGTATATGGGCTGTAGTGGCGATGAATATAAAGAACACTATAGAAATAATGAAGAAACAAGAAAATTTATCCAGGTTTTTACAAACGTAGCTCTGAAATCTGCACCATCGGGAGGAGAGTAATGTAACTAACTTGACCTAGCCATCGTTCTGTCTCCTTCCAAGAAGGTCAAAAACGCTCTATTAAGTAGTATGGCCACATCATAGGATTTGTACCATTTCGTGAGATTTTTGTGATGAAAAAAAAATTGTTAAGGGGTAAATTGATTTTTTGCGTTAAATACTCGGACATTCTAAATGCTACATTTTAAACACCAAATAAAGAAAAATACTTTTTTTCTGAGATAGAGTTTTAATATTATGGACATAAAATGCGGTTCCTTGAAGAAAATTTTAGCGATCAGTTTTAAGTTTTCTATTAGGCATTAGTTCATTAGCAAGATATAAACGTTGTACAACACACGTGGCTTATAAAAAACACCAGTCATGTGTGATGCTACATCATTCGTTTCTTTGCGGAATAGTCTGTATTCAGCTCTCGTGTTGTGCAGTTCAGGTCCTTAAGTACACATCGGAAAAGTCCTCTAAAATTTTTATTAAATACTGGGGAGAAAAACGCAGTGCAAAGTACGCACTGTAGTAAATAAATGTAAGTAGCTAAAATGGCCACGAAAAATATATACTGTACTAGCGAACCGGCCCGGCTTCGCCCGGGTTCAATTGAGTTTTACAGTGATACGGTAATAAAAAAATTGGGAAAAGACAATTAATTTATGTGAAAACCGAATTATAAAATTGTACTATGTGGTATAGGTTTTTAACTGATCACGGCAACCCAAAAGGAAGGAAACATTTTTTACCCGATAGCCAAGAAGTAGGGTATTGTTTTTGGAGTGTATCTCTGCAACTATCGCGTAGTTACTATATTTTCACTTTCCAGCGCCGATGTATGAAAATCAAAACGTGAGTTTCATCAAGTTGTAGCTTTAGAAATAAGTGTACCTAGGTACTACTTTTTGCGCTTGGCTGAGGGATCTTAATCGATCACCAAAGTTAAGCAACGTTCACAGCGGCACACAGGTTAACCGTTTAGTGGCAAAAACATCTGAGCGCTTCCGGGCTTCGGAGGGCACGTTAAATAATCGATCCCGGTTGTTATCGATTGATGGCAGTCGTTAAGCCATTTCAGAGGTCCTTGGCCGGCCTGATAAAACAGAGGAAAAACATATTTCGGTCACGTTCCCAGCCGTTGCAGAATTACGTTTTGTTGTTACTCCACAGGAACCAGAAAATTTTACGGAATAAAAAGTATCCTATGTCCTATTTCAGGACCTAAGGTACCTACATACCAAATTTAATCAAAATCCGTTCAGTCGTTATGGAGCTGAGTGGTAACAAACATACACACAGATTTTCGCATTTATAATATTAGTAGGATGTTGAAGAACCCACAAGGACAGTCAGCAAAACAATATTTTTAACTATGGGACTTTAGTTGAATGGGACATTCCTCATCTTAACTTGGGATTTTTAAACTCAAAATACTAGCAACACTACTACTAAAAATTGGTCCACGATATAATATCGTGTACACAGGAGACGTTTGGACAGAACGTATACATAAAGTATGGTTTATAGTAAATGTACTCGTTTTATATTTACACACGACTAGAAATTAACTCTATTGGAAGTGATAAAGTAAAAACCACATTTCAGACGATTATTTTTACATGCGTAAAGAAAAAAACGTGAGCTTACTTTATTATTCTTTTCTCTTGGTATCCTCTTGACTGAATACCGTATGTACACGACACGAAGTAAAGTTTCTGCGATTCATACACGTCTACACACCTGGGAAGCTTCCTAAACGACACACACACACGATGGCCACGAAACCGTGCCATAAAGAATACCTGTAAATAGCTTCTCTCCTTCAAATGTGATACCTGAATGAGTCATATAATAAGAGTGAGCGATTAACTGAACAAATAATCCTGACTCACACCTTTACAACAATTTGTAAGCAGCAGAAATCTCACAATATGGCATAAAAACATGAACATAAATATAATGAAATAAAAAACTATTGTCAAAAAATGCGTGTAACATACAAATAATTCCGTATGACTGCAGGGAGATAATATAAATATAAATACACACGAACGNCTGCAGGGAGATAATATAAATAAAAAGACACACGAACGCCAAAATGAGTCATTTACAGACGAACAATTATTACTGACTAAATAATTTCATGCAATGGAGTTATTCGTATGTTACTAATATATTTGTTGTTAGTTTTCTGCGTTTTGTATAAAGGGTTGCAACGGTGTATGTCCGAATTGATGGTCCATAAATTAATCAATATTCTATGCGTTCAATAATGATTCTGTGTACGCGCCCTAGTCTGGTTCAGCCTACCACCCGGCGCCAAACTGGCCGATCGCAGCGTCCCTCATTCGCAAGTTGGCTGCAGACCGAAATCTCGCGCGTGCGTGTACATCGTCGCTGCGATTCTGGTCCGATCAACGGGTCGACCGAAGCCTCGGGATTTTCCCGCACGCGACAAGCGTGGAGGGACATGTCCGATAGCCGGTGATCTTCCTGAGGATACTCGCGTTTATCTCATGCGAAAGTCACGCAAACCCTGACAAATACGGCACGACACGACAAAACCTCAACCACGACATTACATTTATATTCTCCGTGTGACTGCTTGAATTTACATCCCGACAACTTACAGTGCGAATTTTCGGGAACAATTTGAAAAACGCTGATTAACTAAGCTATAATTTCAAAGGTGGTGGCCAGAAGGGGCATTTGGAATGCATAATGGCCACAAAGATGTTACAGCCAAGCTATACAAAGGTAAAATTGTTATTGTTACGAGTAAAATCTAGTAAGTTTGAGATTTTTTTCTTTTAAGCTGTGTATTTGCCCCTGTAGGGAAAACTCGTCATACAATTCTGTTCTGCAAAGGGTGGCTATTCAAAATAATGCTACCCGAACTAAATAAGAGTGGGTGACTCGTGTGAACAACGCAAAGAGTACCACAAATCCCAAGTAATTTATTATATCACGCAAGTTAGAAATTTGCCTATTCGGTAGGGCTTGCAGTTGACGGCAACAGCTGAGCCTAGGTGTGTTCGCCCAAAACGAGCGCAACATTAAAGTGGACGGAAATACATAGCACTCAACCACTCGGGAAAAGTACACGATCCACGCTGTTCTGTGGCAGTTTTCAACAGGAACATTTCGGCACGACAAAAAAAAAAACAGATGGGGAGACGGAATTGCAGCAGTTCCGCGAAGAAGATTACATGGAGGCCGAAACTGCTCCCCATTTCCTCTGCGAAATCTGCGGAACGACAACAGCAGCCAGAAGGGATCGAATGCAATTTTGAAACTTTCCAAGAATACAGTACAGCCCCCGCACGAATTAATAACGCGAAGCGAAGAAATGGGAGAATGTGTAACAAATATTAATGTGGGAATCTTATTAGATTTCCTTAAACTGAAGGTAGAAGTAGCGTGGCTTACAACGGAAAACTGCAATACGTGTAGTGCTCATTAGAAATTAGAACACACACTACTAAAATTATCAGAAAAGTACGATTTAATTTTGCATAGGAATTATGAATGCATGTATATTCGGTAACATTGTAAAATATTTTGCTAAAACTTAGTTAATTATAAGTTAAAAAATAAATTAATAAAAGCTAACATTTCAACAGAATTCTAGCGTATTTCCATTCTGAATGCTTTTGACCTGACATGACGCAAAAAAAAAAAAACACAATCTAAACATTTGTTATGCGAAGAAAGAGTATTGTGAAGTAGGCTAATGTCTACTAGTCGAACCATATTTCTTACAAATATAAAATAACTAATATTTTGCTGACCAGAGCACCCTTAAACTTTTCTTTACGGTAGCACGACAGTTAGAAACACAGACTTGTCGTATTTCGGATAGATGATTGGGGAGTTGTTTACTCCCTAACATTTTTCTCAAGCACAACCTATGTCAAAGACGTATCTGGAACTCTCAAAAGTAGAATGTCTTGCACTAGCACTGCAACAAGCTCCACAATGGTGGTTGGCACTACATAAATGTGACGCAAACATTGGAGCAACATACTCACTAGTTCGCATTGCATTACGCATTATTTAATAATCAAAGTCGCATTGCAGATCACGTATCTGACTATAACACAATCGTACCTAAAAAGGGAGTCTACCTACCAAAAAAAGCGAAGCTATCTATCCAAAACACTGCATAAATAATATAAAAGAACGGCGACTACCATTTCAGTTAATTACGTCGTATATGCACACATAAATGCATGCAAATTCGTACACAAACACACACGCAAGGTCATGTTTATGCAAAAGTCCCCCCCCCCCTTCTAGGCTTCCTTTTCAGAATGGCTGGATCCGCTATTGCCAACCGCAAATCCACATCAAAAGTTAACTAACTAAAGTCGTTACACGAATATACTGCCCTTGAAAAAAAAAAACGAAATTGCCTCTTACTACATTAACCCCGCTTTACTACGCAATGACTTGCAAAAGCATCTCTTATCAAGTGTACGCTCAATTTAGAAATATTCACAATAAGTACTAGATGCGTACGTGAAAACCTCCCTCAGGCAAGACATTCTTTATAACTACTCAAACAGAACTTTTTTTTCCGTATCAGTGATTTTGTTAGCCGCGTGAGATTTCCTCAACAAAAATTCTTAATTAAACGGAACTTTTTTCATAAATTATTCATTACAAAATACCGTGTCCATTAAACAGAATATGGAAGGTGAATCGAGCAAAACTACGTAACAGGTAAAATCTGCATGGCAGACGCTATAATCCTATAGTTATGGTACAAATTATCTTTTACGATCGTTCTGAAATGTTCAAAAATACAGCAAAAACATAATTATATACGATAGGGAAATTCTTATTGATTCGTGACGATGAGTGTCAAAAGTATTGTGGGCAGCAGATTTTGCCCCGCTTTAAGACACGAAGGTTTACTTGAACTGCGTTGCAACATGTTTGAAATACTATATCCTGTCGGAGCTTTTAAACGTGACCCCACTATGTTCACCTACGAAAAGAAAATATACCCCAGATGAAGACGCAATAGTACTCAAAAGATATCATGGATGCTATAAATATTATTTTGGAGCACAACATCTTTAAGGGGAATCAGTGCCTGTCGAATTATTTTTATAGATTTTCCGCCACAAATTCAATTTCACGAGGTGTATTTCAATTTTTGGGACGAAAAAGCGCGAATAATACCTTCCTTAATATTCTTGAATTGTTACAGCTTCTCTGCATGTTATATTTTCTAACTTGTAACAGCCGAGGTAAAATAATTGGTTATTTTGTGGGAGCGACTACTACAGAGGACATAATAGCTACGGTAGTCAAACAGAACAGATTTCTGAAAATGCATTAAGTTATACCCTATGTCGTGTCGTCCGAAAACATCTATCCAAAATTCACGTTTGCGGAAGTCGAAAATAAAAAAATTCAAGACGGCGGGGCCTGATCCCTCTTAAAAATCGGCTTTTTCAGACTGCTGTATATCAAAACACACCAGCGAAACCACGAACCTTGGTAGAGAACTTCCACCAATAAAACAAATAGTCCTACGCATCAAGTTCCGCAGGCACACTCAAACACTGCGAGAACACTGCACGCCATTTCAAAGCCTTGCGCTTAGAGGCGATGGCGCACTTGATACGCGTGCCGGTGTCACTCTTATCGCTCCCACATAACCAATCTTCAAAAGCGTATAACAACTATAAGTAGACTGGTCCCTTAAGGGGGAGAGTGTCTGCCGTGATGGATTTATATATTTTGCCATTACTTATGCTCGAGGTTAATTTACGAAAATGTGATGTTATTAGGGCATAGAACCTTATTTGATAATATTCTAAAGACTATTATAGTTCGGCTTCTTGTAATATTGCCTCTGTAGTCATTCTCAGAAGGTAGTCAATAATTAACCCTCATTTATTCCACAGGATAAACAAATGACGGCACTCCACTGATGTTACAGTTATGCAATCATCTGAGTGACTTTCTATGCCCTTCAACAATAAATTTCAATAATGAATGCTGAATACATTATATGGGTCAGAAACTCGTTAACACCACAGTGATTTCTATTTCTGCCCCTTAACGTGACCATCGACTCGCTCCTGCTGAAGCAATGTTACGTACTAGAGTTACCGTCTTCGTTCAGGTGCGGATCTAACGACTAGCCACGACGACGGCCATGCCGAACAGACTACACCGAGCCTCTGCACAGCGCACACCGCGGTGAGACCTTCGCTTCAATCAAGTTTCACTGTCGGCGGGCAGAATTATCAGCGCCCCGCCGTCTTCCAACGTCGTCCAATGATAGTGCCACTGCGTTATCTTAACTTGTTTCGCAACAACAATTTGCCGCAGGAAAAACTGTTTTCTTAAACTAATGAAGAGGCCTTCACAGCATTGCGACGCCGCGCGATAAACGGCCACACTCAAATTTAGTCTCTTCGCGGTATCACACGTTTTGAATAAATTCTTTGAAAAATCACCCCATTTTTGTTCCCTAAATACGCCATGCATCGGAAGCATTTTATTCGAACATAGAAGTATGTCATTTTTAGTTAAATTGAACTTTTATTTATATTTTATGTAGAAATTATAGTACTAATATGTATAAAAAAAGGGAGAAAATAGGTGTGTTGTTTATACCTGGTACGATATAGTTCTCAAGATAGAAATTATTAAGCTGAGTTCGCACAAATACGGTGCACTGTCCATTTGGTGTAATTTTATAGACTTAGTTACGTTTTTTTTCTGTATGAGGCGGAGGAATAACCTGAAAGTAGAACTTTATCAAGGCTTAAGTAAAGTTGGAACTAACCATGAACAGACTACGGAAGTGCGATCAGGCCAACGGACAGCTAATTCCAGTGGGGCTCTATTGCCCAAGCCTGCTGGTCGCAATAACAAGAATCCGCTCCGCTGAACTGAAGACCAGGGCACTATTTCGGAAGGCCGACACAATATAGGCCAACGGAACAATTTAAACATGGTAATTTCTTTACATTATACCGTCCGGGAAGGGGTTTACCAAGAAGCTTCTAAGATGTGCCAACCGCTGCAATCTGTTTAGTAATAAGCCTTCCACTTCAGTTTTAAGGCATGACTCTTCTAATTAGTAGAATATTAACGTGGCTCCATGAACGATGATACAGGCAGGTGCAGATCTTAAAGACTTACGATCTGTGGCATGGGGGAGGTGTGCACTGTTTCATTAAACATTTTAAGGAAACAATATTAAAGTCATTAAATTAAATAAAAGATTTCAGCCTGGGGTCCTTAAACTTTGTGATTTCGACCACCCCTTTGATATGATGTACATTTTGCCAAAGCCCCAATAATTCCTTTAACACAAGCTAAGGAAATATTGTCACGTATACAACCTATTTATTTTTTACTACAAAGTTTGCTCCAATCTCAAGTTTAATTTAGAACTATATTTGCAAAAACCCGCATCATTAATTACAAAAAAAAAAAAGTTACACAGTATAGTTACAACATTTTTTTTTATTAAAAGTAAAATATATTGATTTCACTTGCGAACCCCTGAGCTTATGCTAAAGGTGCCCCAGGAGTCCGCGGAACACAGTATGGAAATGGATGGTTTCAACACTTATTTCATTTCAGTTGTAAAACATTCTTGGACAGTTTCGAGACAATGGAAGGGTTTGGGTGTGTGTGGAGGGGGGAGGGGGATAATTTCCCACCTGACCCCTTCTGGATCCTCCCCAGCTTCCAGAGAGGATGTGGTCCGGCTAAGATGCGCCCAACAAACTGCTCACTCGTTGGTGATGACCCGAGGAGTATACGGGGGCGGGACACCAACGCGCGCCAGAAATAGCACTGCAGTCACTTCCGGTATGGAGTCCCTCACAGTGACAGCTCTGCAGCGGACCGTATATACACTCAGTTGTTTTGGAGTGGCCGCGCAGGAAAAGAACGGGGAGGGGGACGTTGCAACGCCTTCCCTTCCCTTCCGTGCTGTTATATTTAATTAATTTAAAAAAATCGACGTAGGTAAAGGCAGAGATTTTAACCACATATTTATTCAATCGCATTCCGTTAGAATAAAAATTTCGTAGATTAACTGCGTTTGAAATATCTACATACGATTACAACGCTCTGAAACTTTAACGTACGAAGATCTTAAAAACCGTTATGTGTGGTTACTATACGTGTTTTTTTTTATACAGGTTTCCTACCACACGTAAACAGAAGAAAAATTAATTACCATTCGTTACACTACACGACATACTGTTTGTTTTAATGTTTTACGGCTATAAACAAACGCAATGTGCTGATGAGTACGGCAATATCCTACTTCGCTCGCAGTTAGAGTCGATCAAAGCAATGTACCAATAAACCCAAAGTCTAACGATAAGGAGGATGGTAAGCGTAAGTAGCCAAAACACTGCGACATTTAATAAAACATTTTATATGAACTAGTGATAATTAAAAAAAAACATAACACGGGAAAAATGCCACATAAATATAAACAAAAAAAATATATAATGAAAACTCTTAACATTATTTTACACTTCAGACATCATTCTCACTTTAAAAATATGAAAGAGAGAGATCGTGATATTCAGATGTCCCAGACACAGCGAAAATAAACCCCATCTGAAATATATAAACAATTTTAGGGCCAATTAAGGCACGCCCAATCGCCTCCCAACCTATAAATCCTACTAAAATGGTTACCAAAATTTTCCGAAGCGCAAAAATTTTATTATCAAAGTTATTCGTGTGAAATTATCAATAAATGTAATGTAGACGTGCACCCCCAGCGAGATGGCCACAGAAAAAAAATTTTCTTCACAGAACTACCGAACAAGTATTGCAGAGAAAGGAAATGCATAACAAGAATATCGCTTATGTGTCGTGCACCATAATTTTACCATTTTTCCGCGTTGTAGATAATAAAAATGCTATTGCTTGTTACAGTAGGGTGTAGGCAACCACGTACAAATAACTCAAACGAGTGATTTGAGCGGGAGAGATCCAAGTTTCGTATAGGACTGGAAAGGGAGAAAGATACAGTTTAGAGTTTGGAGGGCTTACGCGAAGAAAGAATCACGGCCAGATGGTATTCTGGAAAGAAATAAGCAGGAAGTAACGCCTTCCTGAAAGGTTATTCTAGGCAGTGGAACTCGACTACTGGAAATGGTAACAAGCGGGGAGAAAATCGAAGGACTTTATAAAACATCTGGCCGGCAAGACATCTGGCACCCGGTGCAAGGTGCAACTATGCAGTACCGCGTACATTACAAGCAGCCATTCTGATAACCACCATGAACGCCAAAAACAGGCTGACGCTGTAGCAATTTCAACTATGACGAGCCCAGCGTGTTAAATACGGGAAAGTAAAAATGCACGTCGGAACAAGTTGCCGATATCTATCGAGTGGATCCGAAGTGCCGAAAACTCAGTTCGAATTGCAGATATATTTCGAATTTACATTATCGGCAGATAGACCACCGTGTTGCTGAAGTCACATAGCTCTGACGGGCAAGACACGAAGAAAACAGCAAAGACCCAATGAAAAACATTTCCAATGCGGCTGCTTGAATTTACAGCACGACAGTTCAGACGAAGGTCAGAACCTTTTCGGCGGAATTTGGAAGGCGCTTATACAGAATTATCCTGGACTCAGGGTACAAACTTTGTGAGATAATCCATTATGGAAAATAGGATACAAACAAAATGCCACTTATGACCTAATGTGATTGTTAAAGGCGATATACTCACTATAAAATTAGGAATTACAATTATTTATTTGCAGAATAGAAACTATGTGAGATGAAACAATAATCTCGTCATCAGTGTTATGCTGGCTTGATTTATTCCACCTGTTAACATTTGGAAGGTCATAATCAATCAACACCCACGGGTAACACAATTTTGTTGCTTAATAACATGGAATATCTCCAATTTCCTCATGACTGACGGTATTATCACCCACCAAATGTTAACAAATGGCAGATATAAAATCAGGCTAACACTGTCCGCGAATCTGTTGTTTTATCTCACATAGTTCCTGACGTTTTGCAAATGCCTAATTTTTAAATTTAATAATATTCAAAGGTGCACTTTCCCTTACTATTCACCTTACGTCAGAGTCGTGTTATGTTTTCTACCCCACTTTTCGTAACCGACCACCTCTTAAAGTTTAAACCTGGAAATCAGGATCATTTTGTAAGTAAACAAGTTTCAAAGGCAGTGGACGGAAAGGAAATTTGGAACACACGATGCTGAAAAAGAGTGAAGATGTTACGCTAAAACACTAAAGGGGTAAATGTTAATATTAGTTAAATCCGGTACATGGCACATATTTTTCCCCATAGTAAGATGCAAATTTTCCACTGTAGACCAAAAATGTAAATGTTTCTATTCCAAAGTGTTGGTCGTGCAAACAGTTTTTGTCGTGCTGACGTAGTAGGCTTAAGTGATTTGTATTTTATATTGGCTGTTCGGTTTTAATATCTCACTTTTCAAACGATAAACGTGTGCACGATTCTTTACAATGATCTCAAATATTTTTACAAGTGTTTCATTCATTCCTGGATTTTTCTTTCTTCAAAACAGAACCACGTCGATTTTTTTTTTTTTACGAATTCCGAGTTCCATCTCGGGCTCGGCTGTTTTTCCGCGCGTCTGCGTACGACTATACAAGAAAAACAGCTGCTGGAAAATAATAGAATGAGTGAGGCAAGACGAATATTTTCTCAATGAAATCATACACGCCACAAGAGTCGCGCATTTTAAA
Source organism: Clitarchus hookeri (assembly GCA_002778355.1). Classification (NCBI taxonomy): domain Eukaryota; kingdom Metazoa; phylum Arthropoda; class Insecta; order Phasmatodea; family Phasmatidae; genus Clitarchus; species Clitarchus hookeri. The sequence goes on from NQII01004014.1 coordinate 416,194, forward strand.
AAAGGGCGGAAAGGCAGACAAAAGATTTTAATTATTCGTTTAGGTTTACATTTCGCAGAACTAGACTCTCTCCACACATATACAAGAATTTACAACAAAAAAGAAAACGAGGTAATCAAAATAAAGGGGGAAAAAATATATATGTTTTTATGGAACTGAAGCTGAGAATCCCTGCTTTGGCAGGGAAATGTAGCCAAGTCGTTCGTTTGGCTGCCGTCCAGGCATCTTAACTGGCTCGGCCCACAATGCGGAATCTTTACGATAAAAATTTTAAACAATTAAAAGGTGCGTGCTGTTACAAGACGCCTAAGGGGCGTATCTGAGTTCGTGAGGGATGGAGGTCTTAATAAAAAAATAAAAGAACTAAATTTTATTTTTAATTTATTCATGCAGCTATTATTTACAGCATTAAACCATCTATCCCCGCGATTACTCTTTTTATTTCTCAGTAAACGCAATATTAAATGTATATTTCAACTTTAATTAATATCCTTCTTAATGCCACTGTTTGGTTATAGTAACTCATACTCATCATTTACACATATTCAGTCTATCTGTTGCCATCATTCGTAATGTCTTTCACTCACGCACCCAGTCCAATAGTCCAGCCAGCCAGTCGTACTTTTCACTGCTCTGATGTTCGCAGTTGCAGATTTTTCTCCCGCTGGTCACTTCCGGCGACACTCGTTGCTCTTCTCGCTCGTCGTCTTTCGCTCGGTGACGCACAATCGCCCAAACTCTCGACTGCCATGAACTCTAGGCTCGGAGGTCTGCCGCACTTTTATATCAGTCGCCCTGACCATCTGGAAGGTTCAACGCACCCCGAGTCACGCTGAGAGAAACGAGGTCAGTAATCCAGAGTATTCTTCAGATAAACGCCAGGCCAGGAGCGCGCGAGATAGTAACGTTACCGCAGCGCCACTCGCGGCAGCAAGCCTGTGGAAGCTGGTCATTGCGTTCGCCGCACGCTATTGGATTACATGCGTGACCTTCACACGTTTCCGCTCTCGCAAGGGATGCGAAGCAGCGAGCGCACTAAAGACAACCGTCAACANACATGCGTGACCTTCACACGTTTCCGCTCTCGCAAGGGATGCGAAGCAGCGAGCGCACTAAAGACAACCGTCAACAACTGAGCAAGCTGCATTACAGTGTTCAAATAAGTTTTCTTTTATACATACTGCTGACAATGACAGTCCATTTTANCAACTGAGCAAGCTGCATTACAGTGTTCAAATAAGTTTTCTTTTATACATACTGCTGACAATGACAGTCCATTTTATTACAAAGAGAACATACACTTCCGAAAACTTAAAGAATGCCACTCTTAGGACACACAGAGTATCGCAATTTCTTTTTAAAACAAACAATATAATTTCTGACAGCTGTGACGAAAACATTTCCCTTCAATACATACCAAGTTCATTAAAACAATTAAATATTTCTACAAAATGCTAAAACATGTTGCTCCAAGACAGTGGTCTGCCCCCCACCCCCCACCATTTTTCACCACTGTCCCTTTTTACCTTTTTTCCCCGGGCCCTCCAACGAACGCACATAGCATGTTTTATCACTTTTTCTTCTTCTTTTTTTTACTGCGGTTGCCAAAGTTCACAGGCCATTGTTTGTAAGTGTGGAAAAGTAATCCTATCAATGTTTTTCTGGTTTTGTGTTCTCTGTGTGATTGTGAGTTTTTAATAGTGGTGATGATTACGCCAAAGTAACTCTGAATTCTCTTATTACGTTTTAGCATAATACAGCGATTCTTTTACCGAACACCTTTTTAATTTATTTTATTTATTTATTTGGGGTAGGGGGGGNTTTTAGCATAATACAGCGATTCTTTTACCGAACACCTTTTTAATTTATTTTATTTATTTATTTGGGGTAGGGGGGGGGTGTAGTAAAAAGGGGAAAGCTCCCGATACACGCTACTGCTTAGGACGTTGTGCTGCAGAGAGCAAACATATAACCTGCTTGACCGGCGCCTGTGACTGCCAGCTCACACTTGGTGTCGACTGGAACCTTCGAGAAGGTCGAGGATATCATCCCCTACTAAGAAACTTCTCGATGTCGAATGAGGTGAAATAATCTACAAAGGATTAGCGCAGTTACAAAAGTAGTAATTTAATCACCAAGGGGAGTTTTACTGTGTACTGTGGACTGCTACGTCTCACAACTGTTCCAGCGACCCTTGTACCAGAAGGGACTGCGGGGAGTCATCGGGATGCTGCCAGGCGAGTGCTGTGTTCCACGTGGATATTGGAGTGAATGTAGTAGGAGTTCACGAGAGACTGATACAATTTGTGCACTCCGACGGATCTAGAACATTCGGCTATACAATTTTAGCTTAAACACTGAAGAGCCAAAAAAACTGATACACCTTCCTAATAACGTGTACGGCCCCCCGAGCACGCAGAAGTGCTGAAAGACGACGTGTCATGGACTCGACTAATGTCTGAAAGTATGCAGGAGGCAATTCACACCATGAATCCTGCAGCGCAGTCCACAAATCCAATCTGCGCCAATTTGACAAAGGGTTGCACGTCTGCCACGTTTAATGATTCTCGTCAGTCGTCGTTTGTCCCGTTCTTTCACTATCTTTTTCCGNACGTCTGCCACGTTTAATGATTCTCGTCAGTCGTCGTTTGTCCCGTTCTTTCACTATCTTTTTCCGGCCGCAGCGGTGTCGAAGATGTGATGTTTTACCGGATTCCCGATATTCACGGTACACTCGTGAAATGGTCGTACACGAACATCCAAATGTTATCGCTACCTCAGAGATGCTATGTCCCATCTCTCGTGCGCCGACTATAACACCACGTTCAAACTCACTTAAATCTTGATAACCTGCCATTGTAGCAGCAGTAACCGATCTAGCTGCCGACCGCATCGCGTTACTCTGATTGGTTCCATACCTCTGTTATTTGCATACGCACGCCTATACCTGTTTTTTTTTTTTGCTCTTCAGTGTAGGAATATGTTAATAATTTAGTTCATTATGGTATTAAAATATTGGGAAGTGGTTTACTATTTGCAATACAATAAAGACTGCACTGCAAAACCATTTAGTTAACTTTCCTAAACTATATCAAAGGTTTTTAACCGACATACCTACCAGGTTGAAAATATAGGAACGCTAAGTGTAGCTACTACAAAGTTGGGAACTTCCCTAAATGTTTGTCTCTTGCCTGAGTGAGTAAATTCTTAGAGTGTGTAATCTAGCTATACACTGAAAGACACAGCTGTATAGATATGTTTAATAGTGTTGTAAATAAATTAGGACATTAAATTTACTTCTTTCAATAAATTATAACCTTCACCCTTCACGAGCCTGGTCACGTGTTGGGAACTGTACCAAAAATAAATAATACTGCTGAGTACTACAAGACGGAAATAGTGTCATGGCAGTTAAGTGTATTTGAGCGATTGACATGCGTGCCTGCGTCACCCTTAGCAGGTCCTTGTTTTTATGAACAAAAGCGCGGACTACTTTCAAGAAGCGGTCACATTTACACATGTTGGGTCCGACTTCACTGTCTGATCACCACAAACCGGAAGGAACAATAACCAGCAGTAGCGTAACAATAACTAAGGAGGGCAGGGTATACATTGCCCATCCTTAAATTTCGTCAAGGGCGCCAACATGAGAACAAATGGGCACCCAGGCCGTTTTTATTCATAAAATGAGCTCATATATTGTATACAATCGCTAATGAACTGTTACAACGTATTTCTGATACATACACATATTCGTTTCTGGATAATGCACAATACTCTATATTTTATGCAGCACGTAATTTTGGTTTCGATCCCAACAAAATGAAAATGATAAAATAAGCAAAAAAAGTCGTAAGGCGGGGAGAGGTCGTTTTGTCACCGGGCACCACAATGTTACAGACGAAGCGGCAGAAGCCAGGAGCTCTGGCGACAATCAATTTATAAGGCCGACACGCGTAGGCTTCTATTACCTACGCTTAGTTACAATAACTCATGCTAACAACGTCCCCGACTAACTTCCCTGAAGAATGCCGCCCAGATTTACGAAGGAAATTAACGTGCACCAACGAGCAACCGCGTCCAAGGCTGGACACCGGCTGCTGTGTTGCAACCCTAAACGCTGCGTCAGAATTTACTGGCTATTCGCTAAGCTGGGGCCACCGGGTAGTAACGGGGTTAATGCTAATAATTCACGGCTCGCGGATTACGTGAGGCCCCCATTAGTGCCCACGGGGCAATTCCCTGGAGCCTCGCGATTGGTATTGTGCTCTGCACTGAGGACCAGCAGATGCTCAGATATCCATATGCATGCTTCCGGGTGCAGACCATCCCAGGAGAAAAGTCATACGTATTCAAATGGTTACGAGAAAAATTACTTCAGACATAAGCAATTGCAGAGCTACGTCGCCAAGCAAAACACAGGATGACATTAAAAACATGCACGTAAACAAGCAAACACTATCTGTTGTCGGCAGATATCCTACTATAATATTATAAATGCGAAAGTCTCTGTGTGTGTGTGTGTGGGCGTGTTACCACTCAGCTCCATAACGGCTGAACGGATTTTGATGGAATTTGGTATGTAGGTACCTTAGGTCCTGGAATAGGACATAGGATACTTTTTATTCCGGAAAATTGTACGGTTCCTGTGGAATAACAACAAAACGTAATTCTGAAACGGCTGGGAACGTAACCGAAATATTTTTTTCCTCTGGTGTCAGAGTTTATCAGGCCGCCCAAGGACCTCTGAAATGGCTTAATGACTGCCATCAATCGATAAAAACCGGGACCGAAAATCTAACGTGCCCTCCGAAGCCCGGAAGCGCTCAGATGTTATGCCACTAAACGGTCACCCATTCAAATGCATGCCACTGGGAACGTTGCTTAACTTTGGTGATCGATTAAGATCCCTCAGCCAAGCGCAAAAAGTAGTACCTAGGTACACTTATTTCTAAAACTACAACTTGATGAAACTCACGTTTTGATTCTCATACATCGACGCTGGAAAGTGGACATGTGGTAACTACGGGATTGTTGCACAGATACACTCCAAAAACAATACCATACTTCTTGGCTAACGGGTAAAAAAATTTTCCTTCCTTTTGGGTTGCCGTAATCAGTTAAAAACCTAGGCCAACATAGCATAATTTTACAATTCTGTTTTCACATAAATGAATTGTATTTTCCCAATTTACTTATTAGTGTATCACTGTAAAACTCAATTGTACCCGGGCGAAGACGGGCCGGTTCGCTAGTTTACATCATAAAAACAATCCCACAAGGATTTCAGTCAAGAGTTCAGTTTGTCTGAAGACGGGAACACATGCCAGCTCCCGAAACGTCGCTACTGGTTCGCCAAGGAAACGGTGTGTGTTCTGTGCTGTCTTTGCTGTGTTGTCATGTTTTGAACCTATATACTTGTCTTCATCTGAGTGTTCGTCTATGTCGTCTTCGTTGGGCCGTCTAGAGTTGTACGTGTTTTGGTATATATTTCCTTGCCTTTTCTGCTCGTTTGTCTGCTGCCCATCCCGTTTTGTTTTGTTTAGTTTGTAAGAAATTTGAATTGACTTCTGTGGAATTATTTTTAATTTTAATGTTTTAAATTGTTGAAAGTTAGACTTTGCTTGTTGTCGTGTATATTTCTAATGTCATCGTATGTATCTTCCTTGGCAGAATAGCTCTGCAATGGCTTATGTCCGAAGTAATTCTTTAATTAATCACCTACCCTCATTGCAAATACCATTCAAATTATATACTAAAGATGAGGTAGACCGCTTATTCGTCTTCTGCGCATGTATACCCAACACTGACCTACCCCAAAGAAACACAACTGTCAAAGTCACATGGTCAACAGTGATGAACATGCTTGTCTTTATCTTAATTTTCAAAAGACAAACACTTTTATATGAATCAAATACTTTCACCAATTTTAATTTAATCTAACTGCATTCGAAATTGGTTTGAGGAAGTGTGCAAATAATCTCAAAGTACTTGTTTACTAAACGGTATTCTAAACCCAAAACCAATCCACGCCGTTTTTTCTAGTCGTATTGGCAGCAAAGCTGTTCTATGTTGGGACACGGAGATTGGTTGTGCAGCCAACGAGATCGGTCTAGCTTATATTTAGTCTATGATTCAAATAACGTATCGTTGGTATTCAAGCGAGGGTCAGTGCTGTTCTCAAAATGCAACGGCGATGCAACTAGATGGCGGTGTCCTTAAGGCTAATAGCAAACGAACCTCCACAACCACCCCCACCCCAGTAACACCCGGCGGAGTCGCACACGGATTTCCGCACGTAGAAAATGTGGCGGATGGTGCCGTTGGCCGGCGCGTTTACTTAGAGTACTCTCCCGATTCACCCAACTTTACACTCCATTGCCGCTCCATTACTAACTGGGTGTCGCCTCCACTCGGTATAAGGTGCGCGCTGCAGAGGCACCGCTCCACACGCATTATTATTAACAATGTAAGTAATCCGCGTCCACTGTAACGGGAAGGCGTCACTGACAATCATGTCTCCCGTGTAAGCGTCCACGGAGTTCATGCGTCTCAATGTTACGGGAAGGGGTGCGTTGCATTTGATGAAATATTAAGAAAATATAGCGTGCTCGAAGCTGGTTGGGAACTCCACGTAACAGCTTCTGACAGCTGAAAAATTACACTGTCGATCAGTTTACTTCGCGGCTAGATTTCTCCAACACAAATAACATCAAAGATTCAACGAAAAGACAAGAGAGAGGGAGCGAGAAACCGGCAAGGAAACTTGCGTGATTATAGTACAGGAACAAACACACCGTTGTTGATAAAGAAAGTACAAAATGTGATCTAAATCTGTAGAAATCACGCAAGTGCTATTTTGCAGAAAGTACAGAAAATATTTTAATTTTAATTTTTACCTCGTGTTGAGAGAGAATATTTAGTGTACAGAGTCGTAACTAAAATTTTAACTGCTGACTTGTTATTCCTATTAACCACACACGATAAATAGATAAAATTAAATTGTGTCGACATGAATGCCTACAAAATGTGCCATATCTACTGATAATTGGAAAAGATATATAGAGAAATTAGTGTTAAAAAAAACACTGTGGTTATTTGTTGAAAAGTTACGACGCCAGCAGTTTGTATTATTAATACGTGCACACAATTCATGAATTTCCTTTCGTTAAGTGTAATTACTGCGAAAGAAAATCCATCCAATGCTCAGTCGCAAACCTTGATGACATTAAAGTATCTTACCATACTGTAAGGGCATGTAATTGAAAATACTGCACTTATTAGTAACAGATGTTTCATGTTGTAATCAAAATCTGATCGTAATTTTTAAAGGCACAAACTATGTTTCCAAAACCAAATGATTTATATTAGTATCACAAACAAATCAGGGTGGCTTTCAAAAGCAGTGACACTGCATTCACGCATTCAAGAAATGGGGGCAGTACTGATTTTCATCCACTGAAAATTCCCTTCTTCCTTCACGTTTAAAGATTTCTTTAAATTAGAAATAATTAAAATAATATTTTGTACTTGTTAACACACAAATACGATGCAGAAAACTGAAATACGCAGACTTTCAACCAACATACGAAGACACTACTTACCTTCGGCTGTCTGCTAGACAATATAATGCTACTCCTTGAGTTATCTCCGTGTAAATGTACTTCAGTTTTTTTCTTCTGTCTAGGCTACATACATAATACGATTCCGATTGAGAGACAACCGGAGGCCACTTTACGAGAAAAACCACCGTCTAACCCAAGTACCCGAAGATATTTTCTTAAAACAGGCTGCAGATGCCTTAATGAGGCACTGTGGGGGATTTTGCCTTTTAAATTAATTTCCTGGTAATTAACGGCGAAATCAAACAATACTGAAGCCAAAACACTAGCTCCGCGATCGATGGGGAGATTTCTCTTGCGCTTCCTTGGCCGCTGGAGGCATCAAGACGTAGAAGCATCTAAACTTTTTCTCGCTTTAACATAATTAAAATTTTCGCGAAATCGCGGAAAGTTGCGCTGTATCTGGATTCTCAACACTCTCAGGCCTTTGCACGACGAAAAAGTTTCAAACTAAGTCTCGGCTGAAAATGGAATTCGCTGTTTGACTAACAATGCAACTTTCCGTGGCGGTGAAAGAAAAGTCAGCTTCACTCCTCTTCAACGTGCCAAGAAGAAAAAAAATCTTCTGTCTGCGGTATTTGCGAAGATATTTTTACTATCCCCAAAACACGGTACTCTTCGTATCTTTACTCACTACATCCACTTCAGTACTCAGTAAAACGATGTCATTAACAATGTTTCCCACGTGGAAATCGCGTAACTTAAGCAAAAATGAATTTTTAAAATGAAATAAATGTTGTCCTCAATTATTTACTTTTGGTTCTCAATACTTAATGTTAAGAGCCGCCCAAATCTCTTCTCACTCAGTCACTCAATTATTCACATACGAACAATGGTTGAAATGCTCAATTTCAAGGATACAGAGTTCAGCTAAATAAACTTTAGAATTCCCAGAGATGTTACTTTACCAAGTTTAGAATTTTATTTACAATGGAGTTTTCTTTTTGGTATCCGTGTTTTTTTTTTTTCCCCTCTTAGCAGCTGCTTCTTTCAACAATATGTATATGAAAATAAATATTTTCTTTCTGGTTCATGCGTTACGCATNTTAAATAAACTTTAGAATTCCCAGAGATGTTACTTTACCAAGTTTAGAATTTTATTTACAATGGAGTTTTCTTTTTGGTATCCGTGTTTTTTTTTCCCCCTCTTAGCAGCTGCTTCTTTCAACAATATGTATATGAAAATAAATATTTTCTTTCTGGTTCATGCGTTACGCATTCCAGTACAATCACTCATAGCTTAAAGTCGCTTATCCCGTACATCTTAATACAGTTCTGTTTAAGTTCTTTACATGCGAGTTTGGGAACCAATTGCGCAAGGCACTACGACTCGTTTGTATTGTTGGTAAAGACGAACACGACACGTTCTAGCGGTCAGCCCTGGCCAATGTCATCCTCAGGAGCTCCGGAAGAAACATTAAAGGAATCTTCCGCCATGGAAGAGAGACCAGAGACGCATTATGCGTGCGTTTCCTGCAAAACCTGTAATTTACAGCTTGAGAGTGCCTCCTGGCGAGGTGTAACTGTTGTAGAGCCTCGAAGACGGCAACTGAAGAAACTATGGCACGTAATTTATCACTAAGACTAGCCACTACCCACAAAGCCCTTCCAGCAAAAAGAAACAAATGACTGTCATCACCTCAACAAAACCCAGAGAGGACGAGTGATACGAGGTGGGTCCGTACGAGTGAGTCAGTGAATGGAGATATTTGGGTGGCTCTTAACATCGAGGTCTTGAGAGCCGAGGTACTCTACGAGAAGTCCTGATTTGTCTACGAGAGATCCGGAGACGGTGAATAATGAAATTTCGGCATTTAAGAACCTGTAACTAATTTAATTGGCGATGAATAAATTTTTTAGTACATATCGTGATCCTCTGGTCTGGAGATCACGAGTAGGTTTATAGTGCAGTGCACAATGAACCACTCGTTTTACAGAGAGAGCTGAGGAAATATGCATACGTAATACAGTCAATAAGTCTGTATACGCTGTGGTGCGTGGCTGCCTACACTCGGGGCGCCAGTCAGTCCACGAACTTATTGACATATGGCTTTAAAGGCTGTTCACGGCAAACTGAGCACTTCTGAAAGCCCTACTTAAGATCTACTTGTATGAACAATGCGTATTATTCCACTAAATGTATTAATGTTGCCATTATTCATGCGTCGGTCAAGTGAAACTGTAAAATTATTATAAAATAAATATTTTACAAATTTCCTAATCCTTTCACTTAAGATGCATACAAATCCAGAAACAGAAATAAAAAATTTCAGCTCACAAATGTTTACCGAACACTTTAAATTCAACGTCAAGTAGTGGAACTATTTCTGTCCGTCGTTACCAACTTTTATGCACGCTTGCCAGTCAGTGTGCCCGTTAAAATATGCGCATGTGTAGGGGCAGGGGACCTTTTTCAAAGGTTGATTTCGAAAGCGCTCAACTAACCATGAACAGCCAATATACATATACATATCTAAACCACTGATACAGACGTGTATACATATACATAAAATAAATACCACGGTTAATTTGTTTTAGAGATCGTACTGTGTAGCTATACAAGATTCAAGACACCCGAACCTGTTTAGCTAACTAACTCCGTGGTCGAAGTCTCTACGGCATTATCCTAGAATCACAAAATTCCAGGTTTGGATTTCAGATAAGCCTTGTACGTATGTGCCAGTTTTATACGTTAGTTTTGATTAGGGCAGTCTGTAAACCGCCCGCATCCCGATTACCCTAGCTGCATAAAAACCGAAAATACGATTTAAAAAAAAATAACATTCGGCGTGGGTGTGAAGTTGGGGTGTAGGCCTATGGTCTATATGTGTGACGACTTATTTGAGTTAAGTCGGATTCGAATCCCAGTGACGCCGTTTAAAGTCACCCAGTATTCAGTACTTATTTCACGATCTCAATTACATTTCAAGTGACACTGAACTACACTTAAGGGCCGCATTCATAAATTAAACAACCATAAAACCACTCTAAAAAAAACAGCCATATCGCTTTTACTACTGTTCGGGAGAAAGACATCCGTTTAGTTCAGTTTGAGTTTTCCTGAACTTCGCAGCAAACCATATACAGAAACAGCCAAAATGTTTGTTTGAAAAGGAAAGTCAAAAGTTACGAAGTTGTTTACATATATATATATATTTTTTTTTTTCAGTGAACAAGTTCTTCAAGTAACATGACTTATTCATCCTTTGAAGGACTGCGTTGAAAAGGCGAAAATCTAGCGAGGTCGAAAAACTTAAAACTTTTGCTTCAATGAGGCCAGCCTTCATGGTATATGAAGGCATGGTGGCGAGAAAATGAACGCTGCAGTTGTGCATTCCAAACATTCACGCAGAGCTTTACATGTCGTAGAAACAGACGTGTGTGTGTGTGTGTGTGTGTGTGTGTGTGCGTGTGTGTGGGTTTATAAGATGTTCAGAATAAAGAGAGCATTTTTTAAATCAAGCCTTGAAAACATTTACTGCTGGTCAACTGTCATACATGCTACCGTGCAAACTGGTATGCCTCCCAGTTCAGATCTAGTTCAGTAGTTCCAAGTTTTGACGTATTGCAAGCGCAATGTTCAAATTCATGGCAAATCAAGTTTGCATTTCTTTGCTTTACACACTTTAGAATATTAATTTTCGTTATCACCCTTACGATTATAACGTTTTCACTTGACCGGTGCATACATAAAAAAAAGTATGCCCACGGCTACGTAAATTTTAAAAGCGACAGAAGGATATAAAATGATGAGAACAGTGTGTATAAGGTTGACTGTTAAGTGCTAAGTTGAACAAGTGTCGTGGTGTGGTGATTGCACGTATCTTATTTGCCATTTATCCTGAGGGAAGAAATAAACAGTAGCAATATGTAATCGACAATTTACGAATTGCTGCAATTAAAACTCAACTATACGATGCAATAAGATTAAAGAAGCAGTCACAAGAAAATTACAGAAATCACACTCGCTTACGTAATGACCGTTTAATTAATTTATTTCGCGTAGTGATTTTCACTTTCACTTGAAATTATGCAATCATCTTACGCTAGCTTGTCAGTCGTGTTCAACTGGCGAAGGTGTAGAACGGCGAAAGTTGGAGACATACCCGGGAGATTATTAACATTTACGGGCATCTATTTGATAGTCCGGAACCTAATATTTGAGGTTCCACCATTTTTAGGAACATTATGCATTAAAACTGACGTAAAATTTGCCAGTTTTATTAGTTTTGATACGTTTATGAGGTTTCTGTAAAAAAGAAACAAATTAAATAGGTTGTAGCAGTTGTTTATTGGCTACAATGTCGCAGGTTTGTCTATTTGTATGCCTTTCGGTCATACAATGTCCAGAAAACACTTATTTAGTCATTGTGAAGTCTGAAAATGTCGTCGCTAAAAATATTGTTAACTTCTGTATCGCAGACGTTCCTCTGCCCCTTTTCGTGGCATAAGTAGAAAAACATCACCGCCCATGTGCGTTTTTTTTTCCAATATTTTAATGCGAACTCCAGAAAAATATACACAAGTTGCTGAAGACAATAAAAGTACATTTACATAATGAATTTAGTGCTACGAAGGAATGAGCCTACCAGAAGTGTTATTTACTTTGCGGAGATGACCAGCGAGGTGAAAGTGGCTGAAACACAAAATACTGATTCTTACGGGACTCGAAGCCATGATGTCCTGGCTAGACAGCAGGTCTGCTAAAGCTACGGCACCGAGGTACCCGACAAGACACTAGGATACGTTTCAAAGTTACACAGCGCATACAAAAAATACACAACTGGCACATACCAGAAGAAACCGTCGAACTATTTATTATTATTCATTAACACATAAACACGGCGACTGAATATTTTTTTTAGCATATCTATGCAGATGAGGTAAAAAAAAACCACGAAAGAGGGCGATAAAACGTCGTACTCTTGATTAGTAATTGATTTTAATACAAATAATACTTTGGATAAAAAATATTATTCTAGTAGCTGGCTAGAAGCGATTCTGAGAATACAAAAATTATTTACATGAAATGTTTAAATTGTCGCTATGTGAAATGTATAATTTATTTGAAGGTTTACTTATATTGTAGTGGAGACAGAAATTGAGTCATATGAGCAAATATTTCCATAACCATGACCTTTGGTACGCGACTGACTGTCGTCATAAATGGCGGGAATACGGGTTTTCCGCATCGAAAAGGAAATAACTAATTTACTAATAAATTAATCTGATTCATTAAATATTGCATATTTTGAATTACTTCAAATTGTTTTGTATTTTCACGATAAACTCAACACTTCGTAAATACCTTTAAAATATCTACTGGGTGGGGACGCGACAAAAGAAACAGTGGACATAGTATTACATGCAGTTTACGTGTAAATGCGGAATGGCGGATGAAATAGCTCATTCACTCCTCACGGCAGGCATGTTGTCTTGACAAACTGAAAGTTCAAACAGTCATAAAACTAACANGACGCGACAAAAGAAACAGTGGACATAGTATTACATGCAGTTTACGTGTAAATGCGGAATGGCGGCTGAAATAGCTCATTCACTCCTCACGGCAGGCATGTTGTCTTGACAAACTGAAAGTTCAAACAGTCATAAAACTAACATTTGCCAGTCTTCGCATACAAGGAAAAGTTTGCGACAGCGTTTGTACCTGGTCCCGAGTATTACGTTATCGTGTTTTCCAGTACTCTCACACAAAAAAAAAAACACATACATAATCACATGTTATTTCCTTTAATGCACTGTTAAAAATTTCCGTGAAATTACGGAAACTTTGACGGAAACAAGACGTAGAATAACGGAAATCTGGTCCGTAAAGAAAATACGGAATTTGGACCAGTAAATATAAAATACGGAATGTTCCGTAAAAGTGCTCCAAACTAATATACTAACAAATGACTTATTTGTTCTTGTTATATGATGTATTAGTAACCATACATTAAAACTCCATTAATTTATTGCCGAAAGACAAATTATTCCTTTTGTAACGGTTGACAATAGAAAAAATTGCTGATATATTCAATATAGGTGCGCAAAACAATATCTTTGTCATGCCTGCTTCCACTGCGAATCCGTTTTACGAGATTCCGACTGCTGTCTACGTATATAACCTGCAAGCACTTTGTTTTACCGTCACGTGTGTGGTGAAGTAATATATATTATTTTCACGGCGAAGAAGAGCTTACAAGATGTTGTAATGCAATATTCACAAACCGAAAGGACGTAACGGTTTAAGGTAAGTGAAATTGTTGTTAGGAATAAGGTGCCGTAGTTTGATTTTTATGATAAACGTTGTAGACTACATTTTACGATATAATCGTGTGTACAGCAGACCGGTATTTGTGTTTCAATGAATAGAAATACACCGCTTGTTCATATCACAAAAATCATAGACACATGTTTTTGATTAATTGAAACGCCACAATTAACCCAGATACCTAAATTAATATTTATTTCGTACCAAACAATGAACATCTAAAATAGCCTACTGAAGGCTGCTGCAATGTGCAGATTTGAAAACAACTCAAATAACTAATTTAGCTAAACATAATGATTGCCATGTCTGCGTTTCCTACTATTTTATGGAAGTATAGCTAGTAATTTATACCCATTCTTAAGTATTTTTAATGTATTGGTTTTTCATCAGGTTAGTTTTCTCAAGTGAAATATGATAAACTATACCCAACATTGTTTACAGATGAGAAATTGAATTATGATGCACTTGTATGATAATAAAATATGATGTAAAATTTACATTTATGTGGTAGGTAGCCCTAACTTAAAAAGTAAGTATTTGGATGTGGGAAGCAGTAGGACTAGGCCTATGGCATACCATGCTATGTATGTTTTCTAACATTAGGCCCAACTGTTGACATTGTTTTATCAGTAGCCTACATACATAAAATAACTTTTTGTAGTATTGTCGGTTTATTAATGGTAGACATTGAAATTATTTTTAATATCACTGGGCAATTTTGTAATTATGCTATATAAATCAAAGCTAGCATTATCATCCTCTGTAAATAAGGAAAACAAGTCATTTATTGCAAATGTCTCAAAATCTTTTATACAGACCATATGCAAATTCCCCAACAACCAATACTCCAATATTGTTATATCAATAGCAACAAAATTTGAAGTGTTAAAAGAGATTTTTAAGGAGATTTACATTAACTTACAGGTCTACTGATAGACATTTAAAATTGTAAAGCTTGTGTACTGTAAATAATATTGAGTTTGCAGTGTCATCAGATTTAAAGCAGTTAATTTATATTCAAGAAATCTCCTACATTTTCAAACACATTAAGTTCATTAGCCACTTCACCTGATATAGTGTTGTCATTGCTTGTATTTCAGGTTATATTAGAATTTTAGATTACTGTGTTATTTTATTGGTTATGATTTAATTTCGATTCCTAATTCTATGAAGTACTGGTTTAATGGTTTTAGGCCACGTTTTCCCACAAAAAGTTAAACTGCAACCATTTTTAGTTCAGGATATTTGTAAACTGTTACTGTGTGTGATTTGTACCTCAATTGCGCATTTTAAATTAATTACGTATTAATTTCTTTAAATTAACATTCATTAAAACAGTTGTGCATGTTTTTAATATTATTCTTTTATGGCACATGTTCTTCCATTATAATACTGTCATTATTCCATGAAAGTAAAGTGTCAGTTATTTTCTGTTGGTTTAGGCTAATCATTAATATAGCCTATCACTTAATTCTGTTAAAAGTGACAAACTTGTATAACAAAATATGAACAGGCTGACGCTTAGGTGATGAGTAAGGAATTAGTGTTGTAAGCTATGTCTGTTACCTATGTTGGTTATACAGGATGAGTATAAAAGAATACCCCAACTTTGAAGGTCTATAATATCAAAACCAAACAACCCACAACCTTGCTTGACCAATCAAATGAACCGTGGAAATGTGAAGTTTGTTTACCATATCTTCATAAATGTTCAATGTGACCACCACGAGCGGCCCGAACGACATCTACGCGATAATCAAACTCGTTCCACACTCTTGTCAGCATGTCCGGTGCTACGGTTTGGATACCACAACAGCAAAGACTCGTAACTACAGAAACCTAAACTGATATTACCTACCTACAACACTGTTAACAACATCCTTCAAAATATTGTATGACAATATCCTCTGCAATCCGATTATTAAATAAAAATGGCAAATGCTCGTTGTCAGTAGAGAAACCTATACCAATATTATGTAACAACGCTGCAACTTACACCATTCAAAATATTATACGATACCATCCACTACTGTGAGATTATTAAAAATGAAACGTAAATATTTGTTGCTACTACAGAACCCTAAAATAACTTCACTTGCCTACAACACTGTTCATTATACCATTCAGACTATTATAAGATAAATATTATCTACTGCTACGAGATTATTAAAAACGGCTAAAAATTGTTGCCATGACAAAATCTTAACATAACATTACCTGCCCATAACACTGTTTATTATAATTATACAATAGATACCATCCACTGTGGTGAGATTATACAACAGCGGTAAATATGTGCTGCGGCTACAGAAACCAAACCTACAATTACTTGTCAACAACACTGTTTATTATACCTTTCAGATTATTATACGATGAATACCATCCACTTTTACGAAATTTTTCAAAACGGCAAATATTTTTTGACACTACAGAACCGTAACTTATCATTTCCTGCCTTCAACACTGTTACATAAATACAGATATATAAATATTTTTAATTAATTGTATACAGAATTATGTATATGTTTATAAATATGAAAATAAAAAATTATTTTTAATTAATTTTATACATAATTATGTGTGTACAAATATGAGAATAAAAATTATTTTAAAAATTCTATATATATATAAATATATACCTACAAGCATATTTAAATAACATATTTCTATGTAAGTATATGTGTTTTCTTATAGGGCGGACGAGTATGTGGGTTTTCTCAGATTGCTCCCATATTTTTAGATATAAAATTAATGGTGGAAGGCCTTTTGTGGGAACAAGTTAGGCTCTTTACTGTAAGAAGAACCATATTTATATAGAAAAAAATGACAGTTGACGTTCTGAAACCATGACGTGAACATCGATTTGGAAGCGCTCTCTCGTCATACCACGAAGATAAATTGCGAATACGAAGGCCTGTCTTTGACTTCAACGATCATGAAGCCGCGACCTGCATCATCGTTAACTGGTTGTCACCAGTGCCGATCTGCAATCAAGTTTTCACCTATGGTCAAAATTCCCGTCGGCATGAGAGAACGGCATGTACGAAGAGCCCTTTTCGCGCGATGAAGCGTTACGACATTGGTCCCATGCAGTTTGTGCACGGCGATACACTGAAAGAACATACCTAGACCTGCAAGGATTCGTCTACTGGGAGTCAGCAAGTGTTGTCGACAATACTTCTTGATGCATCGATGGGTACCGATTAGACATGAAATGATGACGAGACAGTTAAAGCTAAAGACGGAATGAGTGCAGTAGAATCGGCTTGTGTGGAATGTACACTTGCATGACTNATGACGAGACAGTTAAAGCTAAAGACGGAATGAGTGCAGTAGAATCGGCTTGTGTGGAATGTACACTTGCATGACTTTCGCGTTATGTCGACAAACTTCAAAATAAACGGTCGTCGGCCCTAAATACTGATGAGCATACAACTCCTGCTACAAAGAAAAGAAAATTTAATACAGAATACAAAACAGGAGGTGAAGATGACCATGAAAATAGCCTTGATGAAAATGAACATGAAGACAGTGATAATGCTGAATATGATGATGGTGATTTTCTCAATGCACTGAAACACCACCCCAACACATTTGCTGCAACAAGCGACATGAAGAAGGCAGAAGACGAAGAATACTGGCTACATATTTCCCGAAGACCCGAATGAACTTGTTCGATATACTCAGATATTGATTGACCTTCAAAAACGCTGGTATTTCACGCACATTAACGAGATATCTTTAATCATTAGTAGAAACCGGGAAATTTCGCGGCTTCATCTGTGGAGAAGTTAAACTGTAGGTTAATATGTGTTTGTGCTTCCGTTGAACCATAGTTTGTTAGACACGCCCCGAACGACTTCCAACCAATAACGAGCCTGCAAGGAAANTTTGTGCTTCCGTTGAACCATAGTTTGTTAGACACGCCCCGAACGACTTCCAACCAATAACGAGCCTGCAAGGAAAATAAGAACCGAATCCCGTGCTACCTGGTCTGTGGTTAACCTGGAGAAACAGCCAATGAACTACTAGCTGATGCTTGACTGCACAAAGGATTGTGGAGTCTAGCTTGTTGCCAAATTAATCCGCGAAATTCCTGGGTCTCTAATCATTAGTAAACTGAAGGATCGGGGATATATCGCATGCTGTGATGAACTGCTTTCTTCTGAAATTGTAATTACAAAATAATAATACATTATTTTTATAAACTAATTGGTTTTTTATTTTTGTAAGCCGAATTCTTTTTTCCAAACAACTTTAAAGTGGTGTCATGAGTACTCGACTATTAATTGAAAAATCTCCATACAGAATGATAGTAAAAAATTTAGTATAAAAATGTATGGATAGTTGACTGCATACAAAACATTAATTCTGTCGATATGTACAAATTTGGAGATATTTGNAACATTAATTCTGTCGATATGTACAAATTTGGAGATATTTGGTGAACGAATGTAATTTCTATACATATGGGTGGCGGACAAACCAAAGGATTGATCTAAGGATCGATCTAAGGAGGATTGTCGTGGATTACTGTGGTTTGTGGAGGAGGACTGACATGGATTGGTGTGAATTGCAGAGGAGGATTGCTAAGGATTGGGATTGATCGAAGGATTAGGATTGATAGAAGGATTGGGATTGATCGAGGAACTGGAATTGATCGAAGGATTGTCGTGGATTACTGTGGATTGTAGAGGAGGATTGACATGGATTGGTGTGGATTGTAAAGGATTGCTAAGGATTGGAATTGATCGAAGAATTGGTGGGTGAATTGGTGTAGATTGGTGTAGATTGGTATTGACTGCTGATTGCAGTGCTGATTGTGGTCGATTGGTGCGTGGATTTGTGTCGTGTGGTGCTAATTGTGGTGTATGTGGATCTGATTGTGGTGCATGTAGTGCTGATTGATGGAAAGATTGTGAGATTGATCAAAAGATTGATGAAAAAACTATTCTTTAGTTAATATTTTAATTTTAATTTTTACAATTTTTGGCATTTATAAACATTTTTAGAATTTATTTTTGGGTTCAGGTTTATCCAGGCCATGGGCACATGGTCAATGTCACATATGAGGCCAAGGTGAAGGTCAACCAGATCTGACATGTTGATCGGATTCATCAGTGCCACCTAGGTGTTGAAAATTTAAATAAATGACAAACTGAAAAAAACCAAGATGCCTGCATACAATGGAATGAGTATAGGTGAGGGGGTCGAGGCCTGCCGATTAATTAACCAATGAGGAACATTGGTGGCAGGTCAGTCGTCTGCTGGACATGGTGCTGGGAAAACCTCCAAAAGTTTTAAAATAAAATTATTAATAATAATTTTTGAATAATTGTTTATACATTTTTAAGTAAATTTTAAACATTATTTTTTTAGGTTTAAGGCCATTTAATATAACGGGTATGGGGTCAAGGTCAAGGTCACCTGGATCCAACATGGCTGACGAGATGGACATAGGTCGACCTGGCAAGGTCCGGTCGTGTCGGCTTAGTCTATCCGCCTGTCATCGAGCCCCGTAACTCCATGTACATCTTTCAATAATGGTTTTAAATAATTTTTTAAAAGTTTTTATACATTTTCTGGGGGAATTTTATAATTTTTCAGCAAATTCTTTAAATTTTTTGGGTTCAAGGTTATTTAAGATTACGGGTACAGGCTCAAGGTCAAGTTCAAAGGTCACCTGGATCCANACATGGCGGCCGGCCGGGGCCTGGCTTCTCTATTTCCTACTACTATGGTTGTTTCAAACTCATTTTCACGCATGTAACTTCCGCTACAGACTTCTTAGCAAAGGGAGATTCAGCAGCACACTTTTGTCTCTATTACTACTCCATAAAATGTTTAGGCCTGGGTCACCTCTGAATGTCTTATGAGGCGGGCCGACGAAAGAAAGGCTACGCGTTAGTTCAGTGCATTGCACATAAAGGCGACCAGGCATTCGATGCAAGTACCTAGGTAGCCTTCAGAGCTGGGGCCGCG